>APFE031035894.1:32787-88093 GCA_000404065.3 Pinus taeda | reverse complement strand
GCTGACATATGTCCTTTGAAATATAACAATTATCAATCTTCAGAAATGATATGATAAAGAATTATTTGAGAAAAAAATACATATATCAACAATAGCAATTTTTAAACAAGTGTTCATTCACATAAGGAAATAAGAAAAAAAAAAGTGATAGAAGTAGCGCATGCATTTGAATCCTTCCGATGTGAACAACACTTCGATTCCACTTTGATATTTGAGAAAAACCTCTAGAAGATGCAAATGTGCAAGTATTGAAAAAGATTCTTGATAAAAATGTGAAACCTTGATGCAGTTTTTGATAAAAAAAAATATTTAGAGGTACAGTGGTGCAACTTCCCAAGTCAAAATTTTATACAAATTGAGGACCCTTTCTAAATACAAGAAAGGGTGTTAAATAATAAAAATAAAAACTACTATCAACAAGAATCGCTATAAGGTGTTCAAACTGTGACATGAAAATGTGGGATTTGGTATAAAATTAGTAGTGCAATGGGATTGACCTAATTCACTGAATCAACTTCTTCTCTTGTGCTTGCAGCTCACAGATTGCTAGCATTGGTTGGATTTTCGGAGGCTGGCTCATCCTAGAATGTAGCTGGGTTGTGTAGGTGGCATTGGAGAGTTCGGGAACCATGTAGTTGACTGTGTTAGATAGGCATTTCATGGCCATTTTCTAGCTATGAGGCTTGATTAGAAGAAATGAGAATGCATCCCATGTCAAGTTTTGAACTTCTCCGATCTGTTTTTCTCTGCTTGCCAGCTCCTGTCTCGATTGATGTTCCAGTTCCTTTGCTTTTGGGAATTTGCCTGGAGAGCAATTGGAAATCAATTTAGGCATATATAAACCGTTATTTACTAATTTAATTATAGCATTCATTATAGCTCTGGTTCTAGAAGTTTCCCTTTCAACTTTCATTAGCTGAGATTTCCATTCCAAAAATAGGATTTCCTAGTGCGATTCTTGTAATTTTGGAAGATTTGTAGCCATTCCTTCCTCTGAATTTTTCCAAGAGAAAAAGTTTGTTATTTTTTCATCCACTTTCTCCATTTCCAATCTCCTATCAACTTCCTTGTCAACCAATGATATAGAGATGTCGCGCAATGGGTTGGCCAAGGATATATTATGGGAAAGGATGTTCAATTGCCAAGATAAGGCTTTGCTTATCTCTAAGGCTTCTTCTTTGAATTCAGTAACCTGTGGATAACCCTTGTATTTTTCTATCTGTAATTGTAGTTGTGCAATTTGATCATCCTTGGCCTTATTTTCTTGCTCAATCGCTATCTGAAGGCTGCTTAGTTCTTGAGACAACTTCTGTTGTTTTTGGAGAGCCTGCTTATCAATTTTGCATTTCTCCATATTCAACTGTTCTTTAAGTTGCTCATTTTTTTGCCTTTGTTTTGCTAGCCGTTGTTCTAGTTGATTAATCTTTTTTTGTTCTTCTACCGATTTCATCTCAAGCTCAGTGATCCTTTGATCTTTATCCCTAATTAGTTAACTGACCTTTGAGGCTTTGTCCATTGTTACTGCTGTGTAAGTCCCTGCATACTGAGATAATTTTGTTAAATCCTCAGAAGGATTGATTTCTGACTTCCATACGACATTCATGATTTTGTCCTGAGGAGTTAAAAGAGGTGCTTGATCAGTTTTCCTCTTTTTCCTATGTCTTTTAACCATAACCTTGTGCTTTGGACTATAGAATACATCAAGGGGTGGTATTTCCTCTATTTTTAGTACAATCCCTTATGTGGGATTTTTGGGAATGATTTCTATATCCTACTGCATTTTGGGTGGGCCGCTTGTCCCTTCAATCAGAACACTAATAACCTCAGACTGTTGTGCTATGGGCGGTTTTGGTGTAGTGAGGTTTTGGGATTCCTTTGGGTTTTTTATGATTATATCAAATTTCTCCCATTCCTTGATTAAGGTTGAATCAATATTTATATCAATATGAAGGAGCTTAGTAGTTCCTTGCTTTGTCCTCTGCCTTTTAGGGCTCTTCTGCTTCTCAGGAATCTTCTAGGTAGTTTTTCCTTCACTTTTCCCTTCATGTTGCAGCATAGGGGTGGTATTTAATAAGTCCATCGGTAGAGTTTCCAACCTCCTTGTTCTAAACTGTAGAAATTCTTCTACTCCCTTTGCTCCCAATTTGATTTTTGCAAGTTTTTTTACATGAGAAAATAAGTCAGCTGAGGTGAACAAATCATCATAATCATCTTTCTCATGTTCAAACTTGGCAATTTTGACATGAGAGGTGAAGTTATAGGCTATTGCTTTTGGATCATATTGCCTCTTTGGAATGGTTGCTAACTTTAGCGCTTTTATTTTCTCCGCTTCTTTCTCTACATGTTTGAAGTCATGTAGTGTGAAAGTACCACATGGGAGGGGGAATGAAGGCCACATTTGCTTTTTGGACTCCTTTAGGTTTCTGGACATTCCTGCTTCTGTGATTTGATAAGCTATTTCCCTAGAAAATAGTTTATCAGGAATGTATAAGAGGAGAACATGTGGAGCATCAATTCTTCCAAAAAGTCTAATGTAGGTGAAGTTTTCTTCACCAAACCAATTAGCAATTGATGTTAAGTCAACAGTGGCTTCATCAGATAACTGAGGAGCGGGTTTATTGAATATAGCATAATGAACAGGCAAAACAAAACCATGATAGATTCTATAAAGATGGTTTTTATAATGGGTTTTCCACAATTCCTTATGATAGATGTGAATGGGGGTTGGTTCTTGTGAAGTCCATTTCCAACCTATAATGGGGTAATCAGAATTGAAACAGATAGTGTCCATAATCTAGGAACTCATATGAAACAGGGGTATTGCGCGGGTAGTCACAGACCTATTTCTTCTATAATCGAGGATATGGTTGGCCATTTTATCACACAAAATGGTTTCCCAATCCATGATATATGATTTAACCACTGCCTCCATTAAAGGAACCATTTCAATTGAAAACGTAGCAGAACCAGAGACTCCAAAGAGTCTACATATCATAGCACCAGCATAGCACTAAGGAGATGCTAAGGAGTCAACGAAATACATACCCGATTATTCATGCTTGTGTTTGTTTGGGTAATGCCTCCACTGCCTAATAGGATCTGATTCCATGTCATTTTGTTTGGAAAAGGCTTTGATAAATGCCTTGTTGTAATACTTCTCCGGTTCTGCCAAATGGTACATCTTTTTGATATCTTCTACTCTGAATGAGTTGAACATCCTTCCATCAGCTGTAAAAAATGATCTGTCTGTTATGTTGATGCTCTTGATTACCCATATAACTAATTCATTGTACGGTAATATTCTAGGGCGGGTAGCTATTTTGTGGAGAAAAGAGCAGGTCAAATCCTTCAGAGTATTCTTTGATTTGTCACTGGAATCAGTTGTTCCCTTTTCTTCTTCAATTACTTATGGATCTTCGGCTTCCAATAAATTGTATATACTTTCCCATGAAGCTTTTCCCAGGTCGACGTAGGTAGTATCATGTATCAAGCCCTTATTTACTGGTTCCTCTTTGGTTAAGACTGGAATATTTACTTTCTTTGATTTCTTCGATATTTCTCCTAAATTGATGAATTCAAACTTACTTTGCAAAGAAAACAAATTACTGTAACAGAGGAGAAAATCCATTCCAAGATAATGCACAATACACAAGATTAACAGCAATTAAGCGCAATAAGTGATATGAATTTGATATATTATGTTACCACAGATGAAATCCTCGAAGGATTCAACCATAATTGCTTTATTAATGATTTCAACAACTACCCATTGTGATCATTAAATGCCATAATGATATGTGGCACCGCGCATATTCATAATGGTTCTTTAAAGTAAATATGGTGAGTTTCTCGATCAGTGATTAGCAATAATCATATATCGCAGATCGATAGGACCAACTTTATGCTTTAGCCATTTCCTTCGTATAGCTCTGATTGCGATAAAGAGTGAGTTGTCATAGGGAGGTGGGACAATCTTTAAGAAATCAATAAATCATTTATTTCTCATTTACTAATGATTGATTCTCTTAAAACCTACAAGCATTCATTTAACCATACTATTTGCACTTTATTGACAAGCGCGCCTTTATTTATGATGATGAAATCACATCAACTGATCTCAAAAGGGTATTCATTATGTGTTTTGGGACCTTACTGATGCGGGATTGTGATCACCTTGTCGCATCAACAGAGTTGCATGACCTCATGGCATGTTTCCTTAAGAAATTTGCGATATGCACTTTCCGATTGTGTTATCGGATCGGGGAATGCCAAAGGAACGTTAAGTCGATCTTTTAGTCAAAGGATGTGTGTGATGCGATATGTTTCATTTATAATTTATCTTATAACAAGGCTTTTTTTCTCGTTTACATTGGATCGGACCTCATCATAAGGATTTTCATGTATCATATGGATTTTTTGCAAAATACGGTTGTCATTGAAGTTATCCTAAAAGCAAAAAGACTTATTATTTAGAACTATTGATTTTAGCTAAGTTTATTAAAAAAGGGACCCATTTCTTGGGTTCATTATTCCGTTTTGTTTATAATATCAATCATTGTAAACCATTATCCCTTGGGTTTATTATTCCTTTGGGTTTATTATCTCAATACCTTGGGTTTATTATTCCCTTGGGTTTATAATCCCTTCGACTTTTAGTATTAATCCCTTGGGTTTATGGTTCATTGGGGTTTTAGTATTAATCCCTTGGGTTTATTGTTCATTTGGGTTTATGATATCAATCCCTTGGGTTGATTATTCCATTTGGTTTATAATATCAATCATTGTAAACCATTTCCCCTTGGGTTTATTATTCCTATGGGTTTATTATATCAATACCTTAGGTTTATTATTTCCTTGAGTTTATAATCCCTTGGGTTTTTAGTATTAATCCCCTGGGTTTATTGTTCATTGGGGTTTTAGTATTAATCCCTTGGGTTTATTGTTCATTTGGGTATAGGATATCAATTCCTTGGGTTCATTATTCCATTTGGTTTATAATATCAATCATTGTAAACCATTGCCCCTTGGGTTTATTATATCCATACCTTGGGTTTATTATTCCCTTGAGTTTATAATCCCTTGGGCTTTTAGTATTAATCCCTTGGGTTCATTATTCCATTTTGTTTATAATATCAATAATTGTAAACCATTTCCCCTTGGGTTTATTATATCAATACCTTGGGTTTATTATTCCCTTGGGTTTATAATCCGTTGGGCTTTTAGTATTAATCCCTTGGGTTTATTGTTCATTGGGGTTTAAATATTAATCCCTTGGGTTTATTATTCATTTGCATTTATGATATCAATCCCCTCGGTTCATTATTTCGTTTGGTTTATAATATCAATCATTGTAAACTGTTGCCCCTTGGGTTTATTATTCCTTTGGGTTTATAATATCAATACCTTGGGTTTATAATTTCTTGGGATTTTAGTATTAATCCCTTGGGTTTATTGTTCATTGGGGTTTTAGTATTAATCCCTTGGGTTTATTGTTCATTTGGGTTTATGATGTCAATCCCTTGGGTTCATTATTCCGTTTGGTTTTTAATATCAATCATTGTAAACCATTGCCCCTTGGGTTTACTATTCCTTTGGATTTATTATATCAATACCTTGGCTTATTATTCCCTTGGGTTTATAATCCCTTGGGATTTTAGTATTAATCCCTTTGGTTTATTTTTCATTAGGGTTTTAGTATTAATCCCTTGGGTTTATTGTTCATTTGGGTTTATGATATCAATCCCTTGGGTTCATTATTCCATTTTGTTTATAATATCAATCATTGTAAACCATTGCCCCTTGGGTTTAATATTCCTTTGGGTTTATTATATCAATACCTTGGGTTTATTATTCCCTTGGGTTTATAATCCCTTGGGATTTTAATATTAGTCCCTTGGGTTTATTATTCATTGGGGTTTTAGTATTAATTCCTTGGGTTTATGATATCAATCTCTTGGGTTCATTATTCCGTTTGGTTTATAATATCAATCATTGTAAACCATTGCCCCTTGGGTTTATTATTCCTTTGGGTTTATTATTTCCTTGGGTTTATAATCCCTTGGGCTTTTAGTATTAATCCCTTGGGTTTATTGTTCATTGGGGTTTTAGTATTAATCCCTTGGGTTTATTGTTCATTTGGGTTTATGATGTAAATCCCTTGGGTTCATTATTCCATTTGGTTTATAATATCAATCATTGTAAACCATTTCCCATTGGGTTTATTATTCCTTTGGGTTTATTATATCAATACCTTGGGTTTATTATTCCCTTGGGTTTATATTCCCTTGGGATTTTAGTATTAATCCCTTGGGTTTATTGTTAATTTGGGTTTATGATATCAATCCCATGGGTTCATTAATCCATTTTGTTTATAATATCAATTATTGTAAACCATTGCCCCTTGGGTTTATTATTCCTTTCGGTTTATTATATCAATACCTTGGGTTTATTATTCCCTTGGGTTTATAATCCCTTGGGCTTTTAGTATTAATCCCTTGGGTTTATTGTTCATTAGGGTTTTAGTATTAATCCCTTGGGTTTATTGTTCATTTGGTTTTATGATATCAATCCCATGGGTTCAGTATTCCGTTTGGTTTATAATATCAATCATTGTAAACCATTATCAATCATACCTAAACATGGTCAATCATGGTTGAATGTTGCATTGTGACAAGAATCATCTCACCATCAAAATAAACCATGTTTATTTTAGTGTTTGTGGTATTTATATTTGGGTTTACCAATGTTGGTTTTATAATTTTAGTCCCTTGGTTGAATGCCACATTTTGATAGAGATTGACTCACCATGAAAATAAACCATGTTTATTTTAGTGTTTGTAGTGTTTATATTTGGGTTTAACAATGTTGGGTTTATAATATTAGTCCCATGGGTTTAATATTATTTCATTGGGTTCATAAACCCTTGGGGTCTTAGTATTGATCCCTTTGTTTATTATTCCTTTAGGTTTTTATGGGTTTATTATTCCCTTCGGTTTATAATATCGATCATGGTAAACCTGTCAATCATAGCCAACCATGGTTCAATGTCACATTGTGACAGCGATTGTCTCACCATGAAAATAGATAATAATCCCTTGGGTTTATTATTCCTTTGGGTTTATTATATCAATACCTTGGGTTTATTATTCCCTTGGGTTTATAATCCCTTGGGCTTTTAGTATTAATCCCTTGGGTTTATTGTTCATTGGGGTTTTAGTATTAATCCCTTGGGTTTATTGTTCATTTGGGTTTATGATATCAATCCCTTGGGTTGATTATTTCGTTTGATTTATAATATCAATCATTTTAAACCATTGCCATAGCCAAACATGGTCAATCATGGTTGAATGTCGCATTGTGACAAGAATTGTCTCACCATCAAAATAAACGATGTTTTTGTAGTATTTGTAAACCCTTGGGGTCCTTTCCCACTTTTAATACTGTTAGCATGACTGTCGAGGCATACCCCTCATTGTAATCGGCAATCGACATTTCCCCATATATATATACATTATATGGTTGATATGACGGACCCACCACAGTCATGAAGCATAATACATGGGCTTTCAGGTTCGACTTCCCTAGCAAGTCAGGAGACAGGGATGAAATGGCTAGGGTTTCTGAAGCAGAGAATAGCACCATTGCCATACTGCAAACTAGAGATGGGGTTTCGGTGGAAGAGAATTTCTTACTTAGATCAAAGGTATGCTCCCCCATCCATCTTGTGGATCAACCAGATGAAAATTAGGAATACCTTGGCCTCCATAGATCTGCAGCCCATAGGCGCAATGACTAGGGAGATGCCATCCGACAGGAGGGTGCTACGCAAGCTTAGATATGGGTCGTACGGCCTGATGAGGCCCAAGGTTCCTTTGGTTTGGCAAGGGCTTATATTACCAAGAAGACAACGAGGATAGGCACTGGGACGGTTCTAGACCAAACCGTCATGCAATTAGAGGACCAGGCACACTTGAAAATAGCTAGTATCCTGGACATAGTAGTTGGATCCCTGGAAAGTGCCCTTGGCAAGCCCAATCTGGAGAAAACAAGCCGTAGACAGACGCAAAAGCTTGGTGGGGCTCTTGGGCTCACAGAGAAAATACCCAATCCAACAGATTGAGGCATAAAAGAGGGGTTTCCACTCAATATGGAGACAAAGATGCTAAAAATATTTATCAGAGCGATAGAGGGCAAATATTACTGCATGAGGTATAGCAAGGAGAATAGCTTTCAAGATTTAAAGAAGGAAATCCAGGCAAAAATTTTTGACCCAAGTCCTCAGATCTCTGAGGAAGCTGTATGGCCTGAGGGCAACCTGAATGCTGAATCTGGACCTATACAAGGCATTATCTATGTCACTCCAGACAAGGAAGGGATAAGGAACACACATAAAGTGGTCACACCATAGTAGCTACAAGGTGAATATCATGAACTGGAGCGCTCAAAACCCACAGCTACAACGGCCCAAATAACAGATGGATCTTGGCCAAGAACAACATCATCCACCAAGGACTCCAGTCAGGAATTGATATAAATATTTATCAGAACCCTGTCAGGAAAAACGATATGCAAGAGAACTTGGACGAGGAAGCTAATAGAAGATATAAAGTATGAAATACAAGCACATACAAGCATATCAAAAAACATGCAAAGTTTGATATATGCAGGACAAATCTTACATGATCAATGTACAGTGCACGACTATGGAATTGTAACAGACTCAACCATCATCCTAAACACGAGGCTAAGAGGTGGTGGATCTAGCTCAAAGGGTACAGGTTCTTTGAAGGATGCCGTCAAAGGGAAGGGGGAAGCCATCAACAAGCTAGCACCAACAAAAGATCTACCTAGACCCTATATTGTGGAGCAAAGAACGCAAACTCTAGTACTGATAATTGCTCTGCCTGAGGTAAACAAATTTTATACTAATTTCTCTACAAAGATTGTCATATGCAGATTCAATGGCTTTTGGCCCAAATCAGATGCATTACAACAATGGATGTACTCCACATGGACAACAAATTATGATATCCATTTATGCTCCAAAGGCTTTTTTATTGTGAAATTCGACATGCTCAAGGAAAAGGAATATGTCCTCCATGAGGGGCCATGGTTTTGGGGCAATGGCGGACTCTTCATGACCCCCTGGTTCCCAGGTTTTGACGTCACTACTATGGTGGTTTCCAAAATGCCAGTATGGGTTAGGCTACACAACCTCTCGATACACTTCTGGCTACCAAAAGTCTTTGAAGCAATGGGGAATGCGATAGGAAAATACCTCAAGCAAGATGTGGAAAGAATTACAAGAGGCATACATACTTTTGCTAGAATTTGTGTAGAGGTAGATATTAGTCAAGGGCTACCTGACAGCATAATTCTGATCCATAACAACACACAGTGGAAACAACCACTAGATTATGAGAACACATCCTTCATGTGTCGTGGTTGTCAACAAACTGGTCACCTTCTTAGTAACTGCCCACAAGCCAGAAAAGAAACCAGAAGAAACAAGAAACAAGCACAAAAACCAAGAGGCTGGCAAAGCACAATGAACCCATATGAAGTAGTAGAGGATGAGGAGGCAATTATCCCTCCACCAGATCCTGATGATGTTCCTATTGAGGAAGAATCCATGGAAACCATCCCCATAGCAAACAATTAGACACACAAGTCACCAGAAACTGAGGAATTTGTAGCACAAGAACTGATGGACTCTTTGCTAGAGAAGATACCAAATACAACGGACACCAGTGGAGCCAAAATACATCATTCTCTAGATCACTCTGATTTAGACAAGGACAATCCTTGCCCTGTGGAGGACACTTCTCTTGTACTTTTTTCATCCTCATCGACTCAAGAGGAGTGGCGAAAGGTTGAGAAGAAAAAAGGGAGAAAAACATAATTTCCTCCCCATATGTACATTATATTTATTTCGGTTACTTTCTTTCTGGTTTTTTCTGTTGATAGCAGTCTTTTGATCTCCTTTTTGCATATGTGCCTCAGCAACTACAAAATGTAATTTTGTTATTATTAATAAAATTATGATTTTTCCTTAAGGGAAAAAAAGGGTCTGGCTTACCCATATTGTAATCGACAATCATTTCTATTATAATCTCTTTATAATTGAAATATATAAAATGCACAATCATAAAAAGACTTTTCGACCTGTCGGACCTAATGGGACTTACAACCATAATGAATATACCTTTCAGATTTGGCCCGCGATCGCAAATCGCAATCACTGATCATTGAATGCACCAACATATGTATTCAATGTTTTACGAAGCCTTTGGGTTGTTAAAACATAACATAAATATGTTTCAGGTTTGGCTTACCCATATCGCAATTGACAATCATTAAGGGCACCAACATACGTATTCAGCGCCTTATGGACCCACCAATTTTTTAAACATAACGTAAATATGTTTTGGGTCCGTCAATATTAATCGCAATTGGCAATATTGATATATGTAGATATATATAACTGTGGACCTTCCAGGACTTTACAACAAAATATAAATGTGTTTCGGGTCTGCACTGCTCATTGCAATCGGGGATTGGTGATTCCTGTGGTAATAACCTTCCTGCTGCACTTTTGCGATTGCGATTTATTTGCATTAGTAATATATATATAATATATATATTAATATTATATATATTATAATATATATATATTATAAATATATAATATCTAAGAGGACCACTCCATATAACTTCTTATATTATGAGTTGAATTCATTCTTGGCTATATTCAGCGCCTATGGACCCACCGAGCTTTTAAACATAACGTAAATATGTTTCGGGTCTGCCACCATTAATCGCAATCAACAATCTTTATATATGTACATACATATAATTGTGGACCTGCTGGGACTTTACAACAAAATATAAATGTGTTTCGGATCCGCACTACTCATCGCAATCGGGAATCAGTGATTCCTGTGGTAATTTCCTGCCTGTTGCACTTTTGCGATTGCAATTTATTTGCATTATCTCTCTCTCTCTCTCCCTCTCTCTCTCTAAGGGGACCACTCCATATAACTTTTTATATTATGAGTTGAATTTAATTCTTTGCCTATTTATTATATAATATTATATAATCAATATATTATATATTATTAAATTGATATAATTTTTTTTATAATTTTATATATTAATTAAATTAAATAATATAATGATAATCTAATATTATTATAATCATATAGTATTTAATATAGTTATTATAATCCTAAATCTGTTTGATAATATTTATATAGTTTTTTTTTTTGCTAAGTATGTTTAATCTATTAAAAAAGGAAAAAGATATTTACAGAGAGAGCGCTTGCTGTAAGAGAGGACAGCCAAGCTTAGCATGCCAATACATTGGTTCTGAGATTGCCCCAACAGAGGGGAAACCAGTCTGAAGGGTTCAAAAATACTAGAAGACACATAGACCATTGTTTTCCAAACAGTACAAACAGGTCAGCAAAAACCAGCTGAACATCCAACTGGATGTGCCTACATGGACAAAAATAGAAAATGAACCAGAGCCTAAAAGAACTACCACCTGGCATTGGGCACAACGAGCTTCGTGGCCGGCTCTTCCTCTATTGGGCAGCCCCAATCTTCACAGTTGTCCAACGGATTTGGCTCACCATCTCCTTCCTCCCGCCGTGTGTCCTCCTCGTTTTGCGCTTGTGTCTCCTTGCCTGGCAAGGCCTGTTGAGGCTTTAGATCCTCGCCCCTATTCTGCATTGCTTCCTTCCCCTTCCGCCCGTGCTGCCCTTCAAGCTCAATTTCCATGGAAGAGCGCGGGTTCTGATGGGTGCCTTGTTGACTAGGCTCCGTCGTGAAAGTAGCACTTCTTGAGCAGAGGCCCTAATTGCTCTGAGCTGCTTCCTCTATAAATAGGATGGAGATGGTGGTCATAATGACAGGCTGGTTCAGTGTACCCCTGAAGTGGAAGAGCGTGGTGTGGGGGGATGGATTTCTTGGCAGGGGGAAGGGAGCCGAACGAAGACGCCCATGCCCACTCCTCGTATTGGGATAGTGGGGGTTGTCAGCTGTGGAGGAGGGAGAGCTTGAGGTGCTTCGCCTCCTAGCTTGCTAACGAGAGCTTCCCCCTCGCGAGCCTCCCCTTCTCTTGATAAGCCGCTGCCTCACCATGACGGAGCAGATGAAAGAGTGAGCGCACAGAAGCAAATAGAGGAGAGCTTGAGCTTGCGAAGGGCGCGTCTCAGCAACACGGTGAAGCTCAAACATCTCCCGTAACCCACCTCCTCTCGACCAACAATGCTTGTGAAGCCTTTTGTGAATGCCATAGTTGTCTCGGATTTTAACAAAATTCTCCACGTCTCGGCTTTCCTCTGCCATAACTACTGCATTCAATGCAGCCAAAGGCCGACTAGCCTCAAAGCATGCGGAGGCGATGGTATTGACCTCTGCTTGCCTGTACCAGCCTATTTCCCATTGCGTGAGGCCATGTGATGGCTCTTGCAACTGAATTAAATGAGTCTTGCCGCAGGCCATGTGGTTTGGAGTTGGCAGGTGTCGGTCGACCCTACTCCACTCCTGTCTCATCCGCCTATAGCCTTGGTGAAACACTCACTTCCGGGGAGTTTGCTTCCTTTTGGAGCAAAGTGATACATTCCTGTTTTTGTTCATGATTCTGGAGGATATTGAGGCTCCCTGCAAGGAGGGGGTGTTTGTATTCAACTCCCATATTGGCAAGGAGGTCCGCCACCTTGTTGCTTTCCCTTCTGACATGTTTGAAGATGATAGCCCTGTTGTTGTTGAGGGTGTTTTCTATGGCCTCCAACCTTGCCTCAAGTCTCAAACTAGTGGAGATCTTATTTGCATGAGCTCCATTGAGTAGTTGTGTAGCCATGTTGATGAGGAGCTGGGAGTCTCCTTCAATCTCCAAAGGTTGGAAGTCATGGTTTTGAGCCAAGAGTATTCCTTGCCAGAGACCCTCTAGCTTAGCTAAGTTATTTGTATCCCACCCTATATTGCCGAGGTATATTAGAAGAGGAGAGCCCTTGCAGTCCCTGAAGATGCCACCAAATCCTGCCTTCCCTGGGTTCCCCTTAGAAGCTCCGTCAAAGTTAAGTTTGTATCTTTGCTCTGGGGGGGGCTGCCATTGATGCGTGCGATCATTTGTTTTTCCTTTGGAATTTCCTTCTGTGCTTCCCCGGGGAAGATGGAGGTTCCAATTGTCCCATATTATTTGTTCAGTAGCCTGCATGGGAAAGTCCTCCGGAAGCCAAGTTTTGAGAGCCAAAGTTTCTTTCAGATTCGTGACTAGCTTGTCCCAAATAATTTCTGATGGAGTGCACTGGTTTTTAAAGATGCGCTTGTTCCTTTCTTTCCAGACTGTCCAGGTGAGGAGGCCCGGAATAATTCTCCAGAGGTAATTTAGGACAGCGCTTTTATAGGGACATTGGTGCCAAAGGCAAATGGAATTAATGATGTCTTCAAATGGTCGACAATTTCTTTGACATCTGAAGCTGGATTTCTCCCATAGCTGGTTGGCTAGGGAGCAGGAGTCTAGAAGATGTTGTATAGTTTCCTCTTGCGAGCGGCAATTGGGGCACATGGAGGGCCCCTGTATTTTCCTTTTTCTTAAATTGTCCCAGGTTAGGATTTTCTGATGCCCGGTGAGCCATAAGAATGTCGAGACTTTGGGCCAAATGCCGGGTGTCCAGATCCATCCCCAGATGGGATCCTGTGGCGTATCATCTTGGCACTTGATTTTGTAGGCTTCTTTTGTGGTGAAGGATCCTCACGGGGTGTAGCCCCATCTTAGTAAGTCCTCACCTTCATTGTTTCTGATGTTTCATTTTTGGAGCTCTGTTTCCAGGTTTTCTCTTGTCTGGGTATCGATGTTTCTTATCATTTCTTCGGGGCACTTCCATTGCCTATATCCATGATTGATCTCCTGTGACCATTGCTGATGTACCTTCTCCTTTTGTTGTTCCTCCCAATCATTGCTGGGCTGAATATTAAGAACACTATCAAGTCTGGGAAGTTGATTCCAAGCATCTGTCTAGAAACAAGCTCTGTTACCACCTCTAATTTCCCAAAAGCTGTGTTGTTGGATGACGCGGAGTGTTGATTGGCCGCATTCCACATCAACGATCCTTTCTGCACAGGGGTGAATCTGATCAGCTCCTCCATCGGTCTGTGGTTAGCATATTTGGCTCGCCAGATGACGCCCCAGGGCTTATTTGGTGCTGTGAGCCATTGCCACCAGATTCTTGCCCCCATTATTTCATTGCTTTGGCTTGGATCCCTTAAGCCTAGCCCGCCCTTCTCCTTGGGTTTGCATGTAGTATTCGAATTGACAAGGGCCCATTTATGATTAGTTCCATGAGATCCCCATAGGAAATTGCACTGAATATCTCTAATTCTTTTGAGAGCCCATTTTGGCGTTGCCAAGATTGAAAAGAGATAGAGGGGCATTGCTTGAAGCACTGCTTTGATAAGAATTACCCTACTTGCTATGTTCAGAGCTCTAAAAGTCCATGAGGAAAGGCGAGATTCCAGCTTCTCAAGGAGTTTATGCCAAGAGGCATTCTTGATGGCCGAATCAATGAGAGGGGCGCCCAGGTAGTTGGAGGGAAGGGTGGCAATGGGAAATCCTAGGATGCGGGCTATGGCTCGTTGAATGATTGGAGGCGTGTGGAAGAAAAAGATATGCGATTTGGCTTTGTTGATACTGGTGCCCGAGGCTTCAGAGAAGTCCTTCAGGAGGGTCTTAAAGATGGAAGCTTCTAGAGCTGATGGGTATCCAAAGAGCATATTTTCATCCACGAATTGTTGATGGGTGGTGGCAGGGGTATTGTGAATGGATATTCCTTTCAGCATCTGAGAATGAAGGGCATGCTTGATGATTCTACCCAACCCTTCTACCATTAAAACAAAAAGGAAGGGAGACAGAGGATCCCCTTGTCTGATTCCTCTGGAGGGGCTGAAAGGTCGAGAGGGGATACCATTGATGAGGATGGAAAAGAAAGTAGAGGAAATTAAGCTGTGAACCCACCGCACCCACATAGGAGAGAAACCAAAGGCATTTAACATTTTTTGGATATAGGTCCAACTTAATTTGTCAAAAGCTTTGGATAGATCAATCTTGAGAATCATACCTGCCTGATTGGAAATCTTAAGGGAGTGTATGATTTCATGAGTGAGGATGATGCCATCCATTAATTTTCTGCCCTCAACATACCCAGATTGTTCTGGCGAAATGAGTAGGGGTAGCAGAGGCTTCAACCTGTTTGCAATAACCTTAGAGATGAATTTGTAGATGACGTTGCAGAGTGAAATTGGGTGATATTTTTCCGGAGTGGTAGCGCCCTCTTCTTTGGGGATGAGAGCAATGAAGGTTGAGTTGAGCGCCGGTAGCAACCAATGAAGAGATCGAGATTACTCAACTACTTGCCATACTTCTTCTCTAATGAGCTCCCAGAATGAGTGGAAGAAGGTGGTAGAGAAGTCGTCTGGTCCTGGTGCTTTTCCCTCCTTGAGCTGTTTCATGGCTAAGTCAACCTCCTCTGGCTGGACAGGTCGGAGAAGGAGTTGGTTGTGGTCCTCTGTGATGACTTTTGGGACATGTTGAGTAATCTTTTCTATAGCTCTGCTTCTGTCGATTTGAGGTTCTTGTATAACATCCTGGAATAGTTGATTAATTCCTATTCTATCTCAGTGTGATCCTCCACTCTTTCCCCTCCTTGCTTTTGGAGAAAGGAGATAGTATTGTGCATTCTCCTTTGTATCGTAGTCCTATGGAAGAATTTGGTATTTCTCTCACCTTCTTTAAACCATCTGATTCTGGATTTTTGCTTCCATAAGATTTCTTCTTGCTTGTTTCTCTCCTCCAATTGATTTTGTATGTCTTTTTCCCTTTCCATGGTTTCTTCTCTATACCCCTCTGTTATTATCTGCTGTTGGAGCGCCCTCATTTCCATGTTGAGGTTTTGTTGAGCCTGAATGATATTACCAAAAGTTTCTTTATTCCAAATTTTTATTTGAGCTTTCAAATGTTTGAGTTTCTGTTGGAATTGAAACATTCTTGACCTTGTCGGGGCAGTGAAGTTGTTCCAAGAGTTATTGATGAAGTCTTTGAAAGCGGGATGGGATAACCAACATGCCTCAAATCTGAATGGATGTCTGGTAGAGTTACCTGGTCGCTGCCACTGAAGTGCTATGGGCCAGTGATCCGAGCCGGAATGAGGGAGGATGAGTGCTGAAAGATCACCCCCTAAATGAATGACGCTATCCGAGATGAGGAACCTGTCGAGCTTTGATGCTATTTGATGCCTCCCAGTCCTGCGATTGCTCTAGGTGTGAACGCCATTGGGAGTTTGCATGTCGATGAGCGAGTTGTTGTGGATAAAATCTTTGAAGTGATTCGTGTCCTGATCCAGTTTGGCTCGTCCACCTCTCTTTTCCTCAGTTTGGTGATCATGTTGAAATCTCCGCTTATGAGCCAGAGAGAATACTCTCTGTTGGAATTGATGTTTGCTATGGTGTCTAAAAGAGTAATTTTATTGGGCGCATCCTGTGGGAAGTAGACATTGGTCATATGTCCATGGATGTTGGTCCCGATAATATGAAATGTTGACTGGATGAAATTGTGGGAAGCATGGAGATTTGACAACGATATTTTTTGGGTATTCCATGCAATCGCTAAGCCTCCAGAGGCTCCTGATGCATGCACTGCCACTGTATTGCATCCTAGCCAAGCTTTTGTGAGGATGCTTCCCAGGGTATTGCTGTTACATTTTGTTTCCTGCAAGAAAACGATCTGGGGTTGTTCCTGCCTTATCATGCTTCTGATCATTCTAAGTTTCCTAGGGCTATCGAGCCCTCTTACATTCCATGAGATGAGCTTCATTGATCACTGTGTGGTGTGGGCCGATAGTACTTTGTCAATTTAGCATATCGGCCTGAGTCGACCAAGATTTTACCTACTGCTACAGTTCGTTGGAGATCGGTTTTTCTCCCTCTCTTTTTGGAATCCTTTGGTAGGAGATTGCCATCCCATTGACTTCCTAGTTGTATGCCTAATTGTTGTTGCTAATATGCTCTTGAAAGGATTGTTTCTAGAGTACTGAGCTGGTGCTCTTGAATTTTGTCATACTCCTTTTTTCTGCAAGCTTGCTCCAATCCAAAGATGTCTAGCCCTTTTAGATCTATGCTCTCTGGTTCTTCCTGCATATGCTGCACCTGACTGTTTTCCTTTGTGATAAGCGCTAGCTACCAGGCTTGATATTGCAGGTCATTCGTCTCCATGGCTTTGGAGGTTCCCTCGGGGTGTTCCAGGTTTTCTTTGTGGGTTTCACTTGATTTAGAAGTGGTTCCCTCCACTTCCATTTCCTTTGCATTTCCCTTTGGTCCTGTTTGGCTCTCTTTGGTGTTCACAGCCTCATCTCTGGGGAGACGAGATGTAGGAAAGGACTGCGGAGGGGGGATAATCAGATTGGAGGCGCTAGGCAAGGAGCTGTTTTGCAAGCTGGGGGGAGGCTCTGTTGTGGCTTGAGCAAGAATTTCAAAACTATTACTTGTGGAAGGGATAGAGGCCATTTCCTTCAGGGGTTTTTTCCCAGATGAGGGCTTTTTATGCACTCTCTTACGGCTAGGGACTTTGGTGAAACCCTCTTGGGCATGCGAATCAGAGGAGTCAGGGTCAGAGGCTTTATGATTCAGCGGGCAATCCCTGAATAGATGTCCGTGAGCATGACATTTGCGACAACGAAAAGGTACATGTTCATAATATAGGGGTTGAATCCATTCATAATCTTCATGAGAGAGACTTACCGAATCCGGGAGGGCATTATCCAGGCGCATGAAGATGCAAATGCGGGCATAGGATGTGTATCTTCGAAGCTTCGTTTCTTCAGCTG
This sequence comes from Pinus taeda, assembly GCA_000404065.3. Taxonomy (NCBI): domain Eukaryota; kingdom Viridiplantae; phylum Streptophyta; class Pinopsida; order Pinales; family Pinaceae; genus Pinus; species Pinus taeda. The sequence goes on along the minus strand of APFE031035894.1, from coordinate 70,211 downwards.
CTTTGATGTATTCCCCCAATCCGTTTCCAATTTTTTTTAGCAACGCTTCACTCTAGTATTCCTCTGGCAGTGAGTACATTCTAATCCATACTGGAGCCCAGGAGAAATCTTCCTTCTCCGGGTTAAATCTTGCTACCCAGTCCCTTAGATATAATCCTGTTGAGTTAAAAAAGTATGGCCCTTCATCCATGATTCTGAACTTGTCTTCAAGGCACAAGAATATCACTGTAAAGAATCCCTTCGGTCCCAGCTGCAGTGATATGTGGCCTTTGGGTTTCCATTTGGCAGCGATCCAACCATACAAGGCTTTTTCTATTAGCCAGAAGCCTATAAATTTTCCTATGAGCGCATGCTCTTTCATGTATTGGATTCTTTCATTGATCTCCTAGCTGGGCAGTTCTATCTTGGGTCTTTCCGCTGCTATTCGCTTGCATGTGCTTGAAGTAACTGTGGTTTTTTCCCCTATCTTTTCTTTCCCTTGCGGTGTTTCTCGGCATTTTTCTGCCTGACAGTTAGGACCCTTGGGCTTGTGTTGTTGCGTCTCCATATTGTTTTCCCCTTCAACGTGGATCAAACCAAAAAGTATTGGCCCAATTCTTCCCGGCGGCGTGGTATTGGTTCTAGAGGAGGGCTTGGCGGCCCCCCCCTGCTCGGTTTCCATACAATTCGATGATATGCTTGCTCCTCTCTGGCAGGATTAGGAGTGCAGGCTTCCTGTTGTGGCTCTGTCGGATCGCCAGTGCCGTATCAGAGGATCGCCAGTGCCAACCCTAGTTGCAGAGCTCCCGTCCCTCCTTCAATATTTATATAGTTATTGATAATCCTAAATACTGATAATAATGAACCCTATATATACAAATCCTAAGATAAATATTAAAAATACTAATATTATTATGAGTTTATATTATTATAATAATATTAATATAATAATCATAAATATATAAGAATACAAGAATGTAGTTGCTATTATTTGTATAGTTATTAATTATCATAAATAATAAATAATTGGTCTTTATTGTTCTTATTATAATAATATATTATAATAATATTGATTATATTATTATTATAATAATAATTATATTTGTATATTGTTATAATAATATAATATAATAATATTTTTTTTGTAAGCTAGAGTAGGACCTTTGATTTTCTATGTAACGAGGTTGAAATAAGTACAAACATTTGGTGGCCTCAACCCGCCCCGAAGGGAAACCGAGTCTCTTCACCACCTTAAGCCTTTATAAGCCGACGAGTAGCATAAAAGAATAAGTCTGCCCATCCATGCCAAATAAACGATAATACCAAAATTACTAATCTGATTTCCTATCAACATTAAAGACTATAGACAGAAAAAAGAGAGCTTGTTCTGGGTGAACTAATAAGGAAACCCATGAGAACAGCTAGAAGGGTTAATCTACCATGTTTTCAGGTAGAGTGTCTTCATCTTTTGTCACTGGAACTATCTTCTTCAGTTGTTGTTGAATCTCCTCTAGCTTGTTGTCCTACATGAGCAGAGTGATCTGAAGATTCTTCATTTCTCTCCTCAGATTAGGAATGCCCTGAGCCATCTCTGCTATTTCCACTGCCACCTGTTCCATTGCCTTTACTAGTAATCTCTTCAACACCCAGTATACATGGAAGGCCTACTTGTATAAAGATAGGTGTCCTCTCGTATTACCTAGGTCAGCGATCAGGTTACCCTAGTCTTCCATCTCTCGTTCTGAATCTTCCTGCGTTGTATTGGCTTCTAGTTCTTGGATTATCCTGCAGATATCATCATCGATTCCTTCAATATAAAATTTTTCTGCGTCCTGCACCATATGCCTCATGGTTTTCCGGCCTCTTCTATGGCAAACTGGAGATGGGGGTCTCTGTTCCTACCTACTGGTTTGACAACCTCTTCCTCTGCCCCTACCCTCTTCCACGACCTAGGCGAGCTAATTTGTTCCTCAAATCTGCCCTGCTTCCTTGCCCAACGTCAAAGGATATGTTCCTAGTAAATTACTCACCTCCAGACCCCTTAGTATTCTTTTCCAAGTTCGTTCCCTCCCCTTGCTGGTCACTTTTAGGATTTTTGACCTTCCCCGCTCCTCCTTCCCTCAAATGGACTTGGTAAATCTACTTGGGGGTCTTCTCTTCCTCCCAAACTATTTGCTTTTTCGTCTCTGACTACCCCTGCTCAGTATCCAACTGTGAACCTTGCATGTTCTTATCCTGACCTGTCCGACTCCCTCCCTTGCTCAATTCGACTCGGACCATTCTCATTCTCCCAGACTCTGTCTTCTGACTGATATTAAAATAGACGAGTTTCCGGTCCCTACCCTTTTGACAACCTTCTGCAGTTGTTAAACCTCTTCTTGTTTCCTTAATCTTCCCAATGATATTAGAGAAAGTAGTGGACAATTTCATGCATTCATACCTCCTTCCATGACAAGTTCTAGAGCGTGCCACCCAACCTCTACCTCCCTTCATCTCCTTTCTTAGTCGCATGCAGTCTTCAGGTCCACCTTCTCCTGCCCTTATTAAACCTGTGCCAGCTACCTGACGTCCCATTGTTTGATCGCCACCGTTCTTACCACCTTCCTCCTTCATTGCTCTCTTGCCTCTACTCCTCAGGATTCTGCCTAGCCTGCAAGCCGTCCCAATGTCCTGTATCATTATACTGTTGCGTGGTGATCTGCATTGCCACCTTTCTACCTTCATTATGTTCCCACACGTCACCGCCTCTTCCACCCCGATCAGGGGAATATAATATAATAATATTATTATAATATTATAATCAAATATTATTAATAATATAAATATTAACAACGAGAATATTTCTATATATTATTATATAAATATTATATAATAATATATAAATCCCTAATAATATATAATAATATTGATTATATTATTATGATAGTATGGTCCATTTATATTATTATATTATTATAATAATATATATTACTATAATAATATAATCAATATTATTATTAATTATTATTATTATTATTATTATTATACAATACCATTGTTTATTTTTTTAGTTTTTATATTAGATTATATTTTAAATAATATAATGATAAATCCTAATATTATTATGAGCTATTCTTCATTATAATTAATATATTCTTATTATAAGTAATATATATTAGGAGTTTATATAATTATATAAAATTAATACATTAATATAGTTATTAATAATCCTATATAGTTATTTATATAGTTATTAATAATCTTAAATACCCGATATGGTCTAGGAGAAAAACCCTAGGCTCTGTGCGAATGCTCTGCTCTGTTCCTTCCAGGCACCTTCCTAGGAACGGATGATTGCACAATACCGATTGATAATGAAGCTAAACACTCAGCAGCATGAGAAGGAGATGAAAATGATAAAGGCGTAAACCAAAAGTCTCCAGCGTCACAGACGAAGGCAACCTCGGTAGCATGCATTCTAAAAACTGCAGAAAGAATCAAAGTTGATCTTCCGAGTCATCGAATCAACAACGAAATCCAATTCATAAAGGACTGTGCACTCATAGGCAAATTTCTTGGCTTCTGACCAACTGAAAAAGCCCTGCATGGCTGGATCGCTTCAAAATGGAAGCCCAAAGGACAAGTCATTCTGCATCTTGGTCCCAAGGGCTTCTTCACTGCAATTTTCCACTATTTGGAGGAAAAATCTCGCATATTTGAGGGTGGTCCATACTTCTTTAACTCCTCAGGTCTGTAACTTCGAGATTGGAAAGCCAGGTTCAGCCTAGATAAAGAAGACTTCAGCTGGGCTCCAGTATGGATACGAATGTACTCCTTGCCTTCGAAATACTGGAAAGAGGAAACGTTAAAGGACATAGGCAATAGCCTGGGGGTTTTCATCAAAGCTACTGAGGAAACCAAAAATCGAAGATATACCTCCTATGCAAGGATCTGCGTCGAGATGCATCTAGCCAAACCTCTTGTAGATTCGGTAAGTCTTTATCATGATAATTTTGAGTGGATTCAACCATTAGACTATGAGTATATTCCTTTTCGTTTCCGTAAATGCCATGAAAATGGCCACCTTTTCCGGGATTGTCCTCTGAATACTCATCCCAAGACCCCTGCTAATGAGATCAGCAAATATTCTGAACGATTTACTAATGTCCCTAATCGCAATCGGCATGCAAAGAAAAATCTCGTAGTCCCTGTTGGCCCCAAAAAGCCTGAAACCCAGAACAGATTCCTTATCCTTACCACTCAAGACTCCTCAGAGAAGCAAAGTGAATATCCTTAGGTGAACCCTGCCTCCCCTCTTCCTCCCAGAGTATAAAAAATACTTTGCTTCCCTCAGCCTCTGCTCCATCCAGCCTTCTAAATGCCTATGCCTCCGAGAAACATGTTACAGAAATCGACATGCAGTCTTCTTCAATGGAGCTTGATGTTACTCTAGCTCTTAGTCTACATGACAATACAATAGGGGAAGATCAGAACACTACTACAATAAAGGATGAGGATCCAGAGAATGTTAGCTTGGAAGGTTTGGATATCCTCAAATTGGAAACAGCATGCAAGCAGAAAGAGTACAATTCAATACCACCATGGGAAATCGACAGGCTGGAAAGAGTTCTAACCAAAGCTCAACATAATAAATATCTAGGAATACAAGCTGGAAGCCTTGGGATGGAAAGAAAATCCTAAAAGAAACGAAGAAAAGAGGGCGCAAAACAGATCTACAAAGGACTATCATCATAGGAGAAAAACTAATGGAATCTAGGAGATTCCCAAAGTTGACAAAGTTCTAAAAACCCCAACCCCACTGTTCCTCATGAAACTCATCTCTTGGAATGTGAGAGGGATCAATAGCCCCTCAAAACACATAATGTTAAAAAACTTGATCCAACAAGAAAAGCCTTCTTTAGTTTTTCTTCAAGAAACAAAAAGTAACAACGCTGCTATAGGAAGAATCCTTAATAAGGTTTGGTCAGGCAGCTGCTCAGTTTCAGATGACGCCTTAGGAGCCCCCGATGGGCTAGCAATCATGTGGAACCCGCAGGTTCTCACTCTTCATGACTTTCATGCCACCCATTTCCTCATTCAACCATCATTCCATCTCATCGGGACAAACATTCATGGTCTTCTCTCAAATGTTTATTTTCCGCAAGTCTTACAACAAAAATTGGTGCTTTTGGATACACTCACAGTTCTCAATTCTAATAGACAGTTTCCCCTTTGGATTAGTGGCAGCGACTATAATATTAGAAAGGCTCTAGAGGATAAAAATGGAGGCAGATCGAAGTTAGAAGGTGACAGTATTAGTTTCAAAGAATTCATTCAAGGCAATCAACTAATGGACATTAAGACTTCCAATGGTATATACACCTGGACCAATAAACGAAGGAGAATCCAGAATATTGCTTCCAGGCTAGATCATTTCCTCATCTCGGACAATGCCATTCACGTGGGAGGAGATTTTCATGCCTCCATCTTGCCCCAGGGAGGATCAGATCATTGGCCCATTATGTTACAATGGTCACGGCCAGGTAAAAAATTTAATCGACCTTTTCGTTTTGAAGCCTTTTGGTTCTCAAATCCCAACTTCAAAGCAATGGTTAGTGAGGCTTGGAAAGCCTTTATCCCCCTGAAGGAGCCAAAATGTTCCAATTCCAACAAAAACTAAAAAACCTTAAACAAGTTCTGAAAGTCTGGAATAGAACTGAATTTGGCAATATTCTACAGAATCGGAAAAAGTTGGAGCAGCAAATGTGCTCACTTCAACAGACCATCATCCTAGAGGGAAGGACAAAGGAACATGCGCATCAAGAGCAGATCCTTTGGACTAAAATTGAAGCACACAGGTAGTAAGAAGAAATCTTGTGGTGACAAAAGTCCAGAATCAGGTGGCTCAAGGAAGGCGAGAAGAATACAAAATTCTTCCATCGATCCACCATTCAAAGAAGAATGCACAATAATATAGCCTTCACTGATAATCATCAAGGGGGGAGATTAGAAGTGCATGAAGATATAGAAAAGGAATTCAAAGAGTACTTTCAAGAAACTCTTAAGGAACAACTAGGCAGCAGAGGAATAGCCATTCGAACTATCACGCAGCACATCCCTAAAATCATAACGGAGCACCACAACAAAAAGCTGCTCCAACCCGTCTCAATGCAGGAAGTAGAAGACGTGATGACCCAACACAAGGATGGCAAGGCACCTGGTCCTAATGGTTTCACCGCCAACTTCTTTCATGAGTTCTGGGAGCTCATCAACATAGAGGTTTGGGAACTAGTGGAAGAATCAATATCTATGCACTCGATTCTCCCCTCCATAAATGCTACTTTCTTAGCACTAGTTCCCAAAGGGGTTGAACCAAATATGCCTGACAAATATAGGCTGATCGCATTACGCAATGTCATCTACAAACTAATCTCCAAAGTATTGGCGAGCAGGCTCAAACCTCTCCTCCCTCTTCTCATCTTTCCAGAGCAGACTGGATATGTAGAAGGGCATCAGATAATGGACGACATTATTCTTTCAAATGAAGTGATCCATTCCCTGAAACTTCTCAAAAAGCTAGGTATGATTCTAAAGCTTGATCTCTCCAAAGCTTTCGATAAACTTAGCTAGGAATATATACATCAAATGTTATTGGCATTTGGCTTCAATGCCACATGGACAAGGTGGATAACGAATCTCATCTCCTCTCCTTGTTTCTCGGTCCTGCTCAATGGCTCACCCTCTTCGCCCTTCCACCCCTCTAGAGGTATTCGTCAAGGGGATCCCCTATCCCCCTTCTTTTTTGTCCTCATGGCAGAAGGGCTCAGTCGTCTGCTTCACCATGCTATCTCCTCTAATGCTCTAAGGGGAATCTCTCTACATGGTCTTCATCCTTTATCCCATCAACAATTTGTAGATGATACAATGCCTTTTGGTCACCCCTCATCTCAAGAGGCAAAAGCCTTCAAAGCCCTGCTCTCTCTCTTCTCTGAAGCCTCTGGAACCTCTATCAATGCCTCCAAATCCCAAATTTTCTTTTTCAATACCCCAGCCACTACTCAAAAAAACATTGCTCGAATTCTGGGATTCTCCATCGCAGCGCTTCCCTCGAAATAATTGGGGGCTCCTCTATTGGACTCGGCCATTAAACATGCCTCCTAGAGGACGCTTCTCGACAAATTGGAATCAAGACTCTCTTCATCGACATTCTGCTCACTCAACATGGTTGGCAGACTCATACCGATCAAATCTGTTCTCCAAGCCATTCCTTTGTATCTTTTGTCTATTCTGGCAGCGCCCAAATGGGTTCTCAAGGAAATTCGCAATCTACAAAGAAACTTTTTGTGGGGCTCCACTGGTCTCAATAGAAAATGGGCTCTTGTTAATTGGAATGAAGTCTGCCAGCCAAAATTAGGTGGTGGACTAGGATTAAGGGATCCTCTCCAAAGAAACAATGCAATGGGAGCCCGTATATGGTGGAATTGGATTGCCAAACCACACATCCCCTGGGCTCAGCTTTGGCAAGCAAAATATGCGCTAGGATGTCAATGGGACGACACCATAAGAATCAGCACTACCATTCCAGGCTCCATGATTTGGAACGCTGCCAAGCTTCACAGTGCTTTCATACAAGAGCATAACTTCTGGGAAATCCATTCAGGTACCACAGCTAGGTTTTGGGAGGACCCATGGCAATAGCTCCCAAAACTAGCCTCTCTTTTCCACAAGCCAATTTGGCGGGCTGCAACAAGCTAATCTTACTCATGTTCATCAATTCTGGCAGCAGCAACCGCCTCAAGTATTTAAACTATGGAAACCCGCTAGCACCTAGCAGATTAATTGGCAAGGGGAAACCTACACAAAAATTGATCAGGAGTTAAACCACAGAAGAATCAAGCATTCGGATCAGTAGGAAAAACTGCGATGGGGACATACAGTAAAAGGAACGCTCACCACTAAGGAAGCATACCAATTGCGCTACTCCAACACTCAAACAGAAAGGGATCAGCTCTGGGACCAGGTGTGGCAACCAGGAATTTGGCCTAAGGTTTCCACCTTTCTATGGCTCTTAAGTAAGAGGCGTATCCTTACTTGGGACAATCTGCAAAAAAAAGGATTCATTGGACCATCGAGATGTCCCAATTGCAATCTCAACTCCGAATCCATCTTGCATCTCATAGACACCTGCCCTCTAGCTACTCAGTTATGGGAGAAAATTGATCAATGCAATAGAAGATCAGGAAAACAGCAGGGAGACATAGGAGACACCATAAGAAAATGGCCAAAGCACCCTTTCGATATCCCTCTTCTAAAATCGTTGTGGAACCTTATCCTAGGCTTTCTCTATTGGATACTATGGAAGGAAAGGAACAATAGAGTTTTCAACAATAACAACAGGCCAATTGAAACTCTATGGCTTCTTTTGAAGGAAAATCTCCAAGAAACTCTGGCTATTAGACACTGGCAAGACACAGATTTGCCAGACTCTCCTCAGGAGCGCCTCATCATGAAAGCTTGGAATCTGGATCTATCCTGTTTGACCCAAGTCAAATCCCGTCCTCCAACCAGTTCTACCTCTCCTCTCAAGTGGTCCCCTCCTGCCTCAAACTCTTACAAATTGAACTTTGATGGGGGCAGCCAAGGGAAATCCTGGGTCGGCTGGTTATGGAGGGGTCTTCAGAACGAAATGGGCGTAGCATTGCATATCTACTATGGAATAATTGGCAAATATAACAACAACGTTGCGGAATTTGAAGGATTGTGGAAAGGGATTTGCATAGCAGATCAAAAAAACTTCTTCCCGCTAGAGGTAGAGGGTGATTCCCTTATCCTAATTATAGCAGCTACTAGGATTCAAGCAGGTATCTCGAACGTGAAGGTAGCTTCTATTTGGAGGTTGCTCAGCAGATTGGAAACTCTGGAGGGAAGGCTCTGGCGCCCCCATAACATCACATTCACGCATGTAAGATGCACGACCAATAAAGTAGCAGACAGATTGGCCAACCAAGGGGTCAACCAATAGCTCCCTTCATTCTCAGGTCCTCTTAGTGACTTAGATGATGGACAACTCAAACAGGAATGCACTTCTTTGGTGCAACAGGACTACCCGATCCTGGCTGTAGGTGATTGACATACTAAAGGGTACGATGGAGGCGCTTCGATTGGGCAGGTGGCAGCCCAATTGTGCCATTTGTTATGGTTATGGGACAACGAGCTCGTCTTGCACACCTCTGTTAATGGAAGCATTAACTCTGTCCTTCAGGCTCCTCGTTAATTCCGTGATGGCTCTTAGGCTGTTTGTCACTCCCACGGTTCCGCTGTAGGCCTTTAACTCCATAAAGGTCGCTGCTCTGGGCGAATCTTTGAGCTTCTCTGTTAGCTTGTCCCTGTTAGTATGTCTCGGCTAGGTTTCAAGAGCCTTCTCCATCTTCGTCTTCCACTCGGCTCCGGCTCCAGGGGCTCACAGCTTCGTCTAGGCTTCATCTCCACCTCTCTCTGAGCATTCATTTTTCAGTCATCTGTGTATTCGCCCATCTGTGTATTCGCCCCTCTGTGCACTCGCCCCTCTGTGTATTCACCCCTCTGTGCATTCGCCCCTCTGTGTCACTTTTCGATGTATCACTATGCCACGACAAAGACTCAAAATGGTGAGTAGGCAAGGCGGCTCCCACGGTCATGCCACCCATCAGCACTCCTCCACCACCTCGGACCCATCCTCGGATGTGTTGGAGTTCGGTCGCTCCAATTATGTTGCCACCAGAAGTGGCAGGGGCAGGGGATGAGGGCGAGCTAGGATCGAAGCATGTGAGCATAATGCACATCCCACTGCCCGTTTCCGTATTCTGTGTTCCCTAGCAAACTCCTCCTTCATAGTTTTGGTAACAATTGAAAAGTGTGAGAATGCCAGGGTTTCGGGAGTGGCTCAACTTGGGGTTCCTATAGATCATAGGATGGCAAATCCAAATGTCAACCAGCGCCATGTCACAGTCGGCCTGTCCGCTGTGAATTCTGAAGCCAATGCAGGTCCGAGCGCGTCGGAAAGAGGAGAGCCTTCAGGCTGAGCGATATATCCGTCAGATTCAAATGACTCAGATCAATTTGGGTGCAGGATCATTGAGGAACAGTTGTCTACCTCAGTTGACGAATGAACCAGCCCGTGCCTCCGTTTTTGTTCTGCAACCAAAGAAGTTGTTCGCCTCCCTTTCAATTTACTGTGTTCGTGCCTATTTCAGGTCTCTGTCTACTCCACATGTTGGAGTTTGTTATTGTTCTGTTTATGTTAGATTTTGTTCATGAGATAGCAGTGTTTAACATACTAATGGATTGTTGCATGGTCAGTTTTGGAGTTTTTTTTTGGAATGTTCAATGTTCCTGGAAGTTAAAAACTATGATGTAAGTCTTTCGCTGGCTCCATAGTCAGGATGACAAGATTTTTTTACAAAATGCCAACTTCATGGCAAGAATATTCGAGGCCGCTGCCTCGCTGTATCACTTTTGTATAACTAATAGGAGTAGACCAATTGAGAGAAAAAAAAATTAATCTTAAATACCTATAATAATTGTTATTGTGGTTGATATAAGCCTATCGACGTATATCAACCACATTGGAAAATGTGGTTGAATATATGCTTGATATATGCCTATCAACGTATATCAACCATATTGGTAAAATATTGTTGTGATAGTCACAAACCATATAAACAAGAGCTATGAGCACTCGACAACTTGTGCCCACTAGTGGCCACATTTCCATCACCAGAGACATAAGCATGCAGATGCAGAGAAGCAGCGAAAGGTGGGTGGTAGTAATGGTCACCATTAAATTACTCTCTTCTCCTAGCACTAGTATCTCCACTGCAACAATCGAACCACTCCTTAAGTTGTATCTATGCAATCGATAATGGCGATATATATATATATATATATATATATATATATATATATATATATATATATATAAAACAACTTTTAACAGAGAAAATAATTCTTCACCTTCATTACAATTTTAAACATACAAAGGCATGTTTTGTTGTTGTCCTACCTGGAATATGAGTCCCCATGTCATACAAGTGTTTACTTTACAATGCCTCCACGTGGTTAAGAGCAATTTGAGATTGAGAACCTTGGTGAACCTGAACAATGTTCAGGTAGGCAACAACGGGTGAGAGCGAATCATCAATGATACTGAGCCAAGTATGCAATGTGGGTGCCCTAAATCCCAAAGACAACCCTTTGCCTGAAACAAGATTGATTCTTACTTCTAAATTATGGATATGAAAGTATTTGTGGATGCTAATAGAATTTTGGCTATGCGAGTGAAAATGTTTCAGCAACAAACAAAAATCTCAACATCTAGAAAGTTTGTGTGAATCTCTACTCCATTTTTTTCAAAGGGCAACACTCCCTCAACTAGTTGAAGTTCATATTAAGAAATGAAATAAGATACAAATTACTCTCAAGAGCTGCGTCAAGATACTTTAAAGATGACATTGAAAGACATTGCAAAATAAGAAAATATTTGGATATTAAAGAGGTGTGCTGAAATGAATTCAAGAGAAGAATGTTGAAGCTAATTTTTCTATAATTAAAGTTATACCAATATGATGGTACAAAGAACTCAGATCATAAAAACCCTCAAAATTATATTTTATTAAACTAAGGTCCAAAACCTTTCTTCCTAATCCAACAATTGAGTTACAATTGTGTATACTTGGAGAAGGAAGAATCTACATTTGAAAAGAAAATTCTCAAGGATGTTGAAAGAAATCTTCTCAATTTTTTAATCTTCTAGATTAAAAATGATTTTCCAGCTTTTACATAGTTTCAAATTTGTTTTTAGAAATATAGAAAATTTAGACTTTTCCAAACGATTTCTTAGATTTAGAAATTAAGTATAGTATCTATAGAAATGTTCCTACATCATAACATAACCACACCACAAGAAAGGAAAAACTTCCACTCACATTTTAATACTTCCTACCAAATATATTTAATCAATTTGATTCGTTAATATATATTTTAAGATAATTGTCATTATAATAAATAAAAAGTTCGTTTGAATATTATTAAGACGAAATTTATTTACATTAAAAAATTATTAAAGTCTAAAATTTCAGTTATTAAATCGGTAGTGAATATCTTAAAAAATTTCAGTGTTATAAATTAATATATTAAAAAAATATATAAATTAATAATTTCAAAAACAATAATTTCACAAAAATTATATAACAAAATTTGGAAAATAAGAAGCAAGAAACAAGAAACGAGAACAATTCGGAGTCTTCTCCTCCATGTTGTGATCCATATTAAAGACATGTAATAGCATTCATGGTTGTCGCGAAATTCAAGCATCGTGAGATTGAAGGTTTGAACTCCTACCATAAACAGGAAATTCTGACGCAAGTCGCGACACTTTGCTACGTCTTATAATGTTAATTTTTGTATATGTCCATGCTTATAATGTTAATTTTAAAAGTGAAACACTGCATAATTATTATTTTAAAAGTGATTCCTATATTTTTAAGATTTAAGATGAAAACGACCTACAATTATATATTTTTCTTCGGCGGATCTAACGTGGTCTGAAAACACCACTACACTATATATTTTTAACATTGCTATATTGGTAATAGATTTTAAATGCCCATTGACTTTCCAAGGACGTCTCTATACGTAAGAAATCCCAACTCATAATACTTTCCGTGTGATGGAAAATATATCAATTTATATTTCCTGTGTATGGAAGATAAATAACTGAATATTTCACGGGCAGTTTCGAAGTATATATAAACAGGTTATTTTTGAGAATATAGATTGTTTGAGATTTTGTGAAAACAAATTGCAAAAACTTTTGAAACCTTGACTGACGTGGAGTTGAAGTTTCTTAATGTCAATCAACAAATAAAAGAAAATCGAGCGATAACAATTTTTTTAACTTGAAGACAAACTTTGTAATCAGGCTCATGAAAATTCTACTATGAAGGTTCAAAAACTGTTTTTCATTTTTTGTTTTATTTCTTGTTTTGATTCATTGTATGCAAGTGGAGCGATTTACATTATTAAACAAGGGGGGCTGCGGGGCAGCTAGTCCCTGCCCTAAGCTGGCTAGGTGCCACCTCCTTCCCCTGCAGGTTGGGATTGTACATGCATTACACGTGCCAGTCCGGAGAACTGGTGAAGAGCGTTATAGCTTGCCTGCTGCTGGTTAGTCGAGCCTTTGCTTAACTATTCAGAGAATACTTACCATTGCAATGTGCTCTGCAGCTAGAAACAGATGGAAATTAATGAGGCTTGCTGTGGCTCATCGTCTCGGTGTTGTACCTGTTAGCGAAGAAAGTGTTTTTGTTGCAGTGTCCTGGCTTTCTGTGGCTCATCGTCTCGGTGTTGTTTTTGTTGCAGTGTCCTCTATGCTCTGCAGCTAGAAACAGATTGAAATTAATGAGGCTTGCTGGTGTTTTTCTTGCAGTGTCCTCTATCCACAGGAGAACTGATTTACCAGAATTTCAGACACCCATTTCCCCTTATTACGACGACGCACGCCTCTGTACTGTGGACTTTGCAGATTCAAAGTTCTCTCTTCGGGCGGCGAAGGGGCAGCCTCCTGTTGCCTTGGAATGCTCTTGATCCCGATGCCGTTACCTGTGGCTGCAGATATGGTGGTTGCTTCTGCGTATTTTGAGAAAGCGAGCAGAGCCTCGGGAACAAAAGCGGTTTCATTATCCATGACTTTTGCACAGAAAATGAAGGAGGTAGGATGCTGCATCATGGTGTCAGTGGAGGATTTGGGTGTTTTAAGTATGGTATTGAACGCGGGTGCGACACACTCTTTACAGGAAAGATGAAGCGCAGTTCAGAAGAGTGTCCTCTTCTTATATCTTGCCAAAAAGGGGTTTCGTGGGTCCAGCAGGGAATTGAGGCCGATCTGGGATGGACGATTGGTTGATTACCTGGGATTATCTGCGTTTCTTTGATTTAATATACAATTATTTTCATCTAGCAGTTTTGGTACAGATCACCTAGCTTGCTTTCTTTTATACATTCCATGGCGTTCATGTATTTCTGTTGACAAAGAAAATGCTTGGAAGTTTCCAAAGTAAAATATGTTTATTCTGAAGAGGCGAGACCAATTTAGTGGGGGTGATCATAGCTTTGTAAGTAATCAGCCGCTACAGTGACGCATAATAGGCACAGCCGTCTGTTGGTATTAATACAGCCACAACAATGATGATGTACAGGGGACGTTTACAATTCTTGTTGTGTGGCGTAGAGAATAATAATTGTATTTAGAATGCCATCAGCTAAGTCAACTGAGGTATGATTATATCGTAACATTGTGAACATCATTCCTCAGGTATTTTATTAAGTTTGTTTACTAGATAAAAGCGCAGTATCGGAGTAAGTTACCTGATCTCTTTGATTGTGTTGCCCTTTTTGTCCAAAAACACCCAAATTCTTATGCAAATTCAAACGTGTCATGCCTCTGACAACTTAGGTGTTACATAGAGTGAATGTCATATGGCACATATGAGAACCTATCTGCATGTATTTTCCACTTGGCTCTTGCAGAACGCGCTGGATAGTTCGAGTGGGAGGCAATTTCTGCTTCCATAGGCACAAACTCACAACGGAGCAGCTCAGTGAGCCCAGAGCCCCGGAAAATATACTGTATTACCACATTATTACCGACTATCAGACCGAGGAGAGCATGTATAATGCCGTGAAACATGGTCAATTGCTGGGTAAGGTAATTTCAATCAAAAATTAACTAAGGCAACTGAGGTATGACTATATCGTAACATTATGAACATCATTCGTCAGGTATTTTATTAAGTTTGTTTACTAGATAAAAGCGCAGTATTGGAGTAAGTTACCTCATCTCTTTGATATGATAAATAACCTATCTGCATGTATTTGCCACTTGGCTCTTGCAGAACGCTCTGGATAGTTCGAGTGGGATATGATAAATAACCTATCTGCATGTATTTGCCACTTGGCTCTTGCAGAACGCTCTGGATAGTTCGAGTGGGAGGCAATTTCTGCTTCCAGAGGCACAAACTCACAACGGAGCAGCTCAGTGAGCCCAGAGCCCCGGAAAATATACTGTATTACCACATTATTACCGACTATCAGACAGAGGAGAGCATGTAAACCAAATTTGACAATAGGCATTTTAGTCGCCGTTTTGGTGGTTCTGTTGACAACAATTTACAAGCTCCTTTTCGGTGGCAAGAAGCAACCTGTAAGTGAATTATTATTATCTCAGAAATATGTTGTTGTGCTTTATTAAGATTCACATGCTTGTGTGGTTTGTCAGTCTCCTTGTAATTCTTGTCTTGATTTATACAATGACAGCGGCATTTTGTTATATTAGCACTGTTGTAAGGCGGTATCATGCGTGTTAGAAGCTTTTGATGAAATAAGTTAGTTTTCTTACATTCATTTTTTGGTACCTTGACAAAAGGTTCAGAAGGTAGAGTTGAAAAGTCAGCCCGAGCAGGATGCTTCTGCTTCTGAGAATAACAAAGAAAATTCAGATATTGCAGCAGAGGATGAAAAATCTGATGCAGCAGAGAAGGAAAAGTCTGGAGATGAAAATGAAATAGAAGGAGAAGATGCAGCTCCCCGCCAGAGGAGAGTAAGGCACGAGACATAAATCCTAGTTCACTAAGAAAAAAAGGTATTCTTCTCATTGCACAGCTATCATTTGAAATTTCATCATAATTTATCACAATCTCTTCTTGTATTACTGTGATTGCCCTCCCGATTCCAAGTTAAATCACTGCCAAAATTTCATAATTTATCACAATCTATTGTATTACTGTGATTGCCCTCCCGATTCCACGTTAAATCACTGCCAAAAAATCTGTTTAAAAATTATGTTCAAATCACTGCCAAAAAATCTGTTTAAAAATTATGTTCAATTCAAAACTCAAACAATCTGTTTAAAAATTATGTTTCAATTAAAAAATTGCAGTATTTGCAGTATTTACCTGATGGTCATGAACATTTGCAACAGGCCAGGCTCTGGATGGATGAAGCATGTTGGATGAAGTCCGTTGCAGAATACTGCAATATTTACCTGATGGTCATGAACATTTGCAACAGGCTGAACATTTGCAACAAGCCAGGCTCTGGATGGATGAAGCATGTTGGATGAAGTCCGTTGCAGATGAAGCGGCCTTGCAGATGGAGCAAAGGGTGAAGGCGTTTTAAGGGAGGCAATTAAAGTCGGTTGCCTCCATGCAAATTGACACGCCAGGGCAATTTTGACACCGCGGCAAGGTGGCACCAGCCATGGTTTAGCAAATATCATCCGCTATAAGTATTCCTAACATTAAATGTTAGGAGATTAATGCTAAGGGAAACCTAGCATTAGTTTATGAACCTTTTAATCACTTGAACTTTTGCCAAATAGCCTAACTTTTCAGCTTGTATACCTCGTACTGAGGCCAAATAAGACGAACATGTTTCTGATTGGTTAACAGGATAAACAAATAAAAAATATCGTTTTGGTTTTCGTGTTATTCGAATGGACTTTGTGGTAAGTTGAAATAATTTTATGTTTTCCGTGCCAAACTAATAGCCACCGACGAAAATCGATTGCTATAGTCCCTGCAATTTCTTGATTGATTCATTTGCTGCTGCTTTTTTCTTTTTTTTTAAATGTAAATTGCACCTTACAAGATATCGTATTTTTCTATTTAATATTTTTCTATTTTTTACAATGTGATTTCACTTTTAATTTAATTTTAGAATTAATGATAATAATATAATCTAATTTTAAAATTATGACCCAGCTACATAACAAATTGATGTATGAGATTTTTTGGTTTGGAAGAAGGGATTTGTGTCTGTGTAATGATTTAATTGTTAAAATTTATGGAAGTTTACATAGTCTATTTCATTTTGGATTTGATTTTATAACTTCTTAGGAAGAAACACATGTTCTTAAGAATTAGGCCCACTCAAACTATTGAGTATCATGAGTACAACATTAGCTTCTAATTGAACTAATCATTAGTAGAAAACACTTGTAGTACTTTACATAGATACATTTCTATTAACTAATGAATTGTTATATTTAATTTTAGCCACAAGTAACCAGACTTCCCCTACACACACATACCTTCCCCAACACACACATACATTGGTTTAATATGTTAATCCTCAAAGTATTATGTGTATCCATGGATATGTCTTTATTGTATTTTGATTATTACATTAATACTTTTGGCAATATAATTTAATTGCAATTGAACATTTATCTCCTACAAGAATACACACACAAAAGAGACCTTATTTTAGAATCTCGTATTTTCATCTCATACAAGTTTGTTTTATTGTAAATGAGGTTCACACAAATTTATTTCATTTAAAATGAGGTTCACTTGTCGAAAGTGATTTATTTTCATTATTATTTATTTCTCAATGTGTGGAGTTAATTCTCTCTCTCTTTAGTCTGGTTGTTTTGGGCATAACATTTGGTAGCAAGGACTATAATCCTAGGGTTTGGCTCTTTCAATCAAATGATCTTGGAATTTTCACTATAACTTATTTTCTAGAACATTTCAAATAACAAAATTTTGAAACAATTTGAGAAAAAAATTGAGGTACATGTGGTTAAAACATTAGGTTCCATTTAGTTCTATATTTTGGGAGATTAATGCTAAGGGAAACCTAGCATTAGTTTATGAACCTTTTAATCACTTGAACTTTTGCCAAATAGCCTAACTTTTCAGCTTGTATACCTCGTACTGAGGCCAAATAAGACGAACATGTTTCTGATTGGTTAACAGGATAAACAAATAAAAAATATCGTTTTGGTTTTCGTGTTATTCGAATGGACTTTGTGGTAAGTTGAAATAATTTTATGTTTTCCGTGCCAAACTAATAGCCACCGACGAAAATCGATTGCTATAGTCCCTGCCAGGCCCGGAGGGCAGGGACTAATAAGTCAATCTCAATCTCTGCTGAGTGAGTTTATATTGTTTCAGTATGTATATTGATCTAAATTATTATCATTTCATTTATTAAAAGTTTTGATTCCTTAATCATCTCAGTATTATATATTATTTTGTTTTTTCCATCAAAATTCAATTTCTAATAATTTTTTATTTTTATTAAAATCATCTATCTCATCACTCGTATTTTCACTCTCTTAATGGCTATATTCTAACTTTTATTTTTATTTAACCAAGTTTAGCACTCTCACTTCAGGAAAACTTAATATCCTTGAAAATGAATAAAAATATAAAGTATCTCAATAACAACACAGTTACCAAATATATTCAGCTTCATTAAATTTATATTGCTTTGACAAAAATCCTTTTTAATATGTGATGAATGTGATAAACACCCACTCTTCGTTTCTCGTACGTTTTGTCTGTTTTGTCTCTTTTTCCTTAGTCAAAAGAATCAATGTTGGAAAACCAATATATTGCATTTTTTGCAAGAATCCTATAAATATCACGCCTGGTATCCTGCGCGCATCATCTCCTCTGCTCACCCAAATCAGGAAGAGTCAATGTTTCACACATTTTGTTTTGAGGCAGCCAGTTGATGTCATTGTTTTTGTTTTTTTAAGTTGGGATTTGTTAATATCGTTTTTGTTTAGAATCCAATGTTGTTTTAATTTAAATTAAATAGTATTTAAGTGTAAAAATTGATTTGATTATTTGGAAAATTGGCAAGATATTCACATTGAATAGACTCAAGAATATAAAAGTGAGATTTTCTAAATTTTCAATTTATAATAAATTAACTAAATTATGTATTTAATTACATTTTAAAGTAAAATTCAGTAAAAATTTTATACCAGTAAATACAAAATATTATTTCTTTTCAAATACTCAACAATTTAATTAATTATTTATTTTTTTCAATTTTAATCAAAAATTGATCAAAATTTAAATAAAATTAAAATTGTTTTCAATTTTAATCAAATTTTTAACACAATTTAAATCAAATTGAAAAAGTGCTCTAAAATTTTGCTCATTAAAACATCTTTTCTAGTTCAAATAAAAATTATTGCTTTAAGGGGACTCAATCATTTCGAAATCAATCATACTCTTCTTTACATAGGAACTCTAATTTGTCTCATAGAAAGAAGAAGTTTTTTTTATAGAGAATAATTGTTATTTATTTGTCATTTGTAGAACACTGGTGAGACTACTTGAAAATCTATTTCAAATACTAAAATTCTAGAGGCGGGGTAGGTGATGTGAGTTGTTTTTATATTGCTTATACCCTCCTAAGTCTCCAGAGATTTGAACGTGGATAAGGCTACCTGCAAATAGATTCCAAACACCAAATATTGGTCATCATTAACCATTTGTTAATCATTTTTTAAAAAAACCACTGGGAGCAAAAGAAGTAAAATCTTTTCTCTACGGACATACTAGACTCTTGTGCAATGTCATGATAATGTTTATTAGGTATTTTGTTAATGGTATCTAAAATTTCATATATAATATATATATATATATATATATATATAGAGAAGAGAGAGAGAGAAGAGAGAGAGAGAGAGAGATAGATATCAATTAACTATAATATTCATTTTGTACATTTTCTTAAATAGTTTATTTGGAAACATTCCCATTGTGATATGTGAAGTTATATGAGTGATGAGGTATTTAATCAAATTTATGTCAGTAAACTTGTACCTTGTCTATGATGTAAGGTAGTTAAACTTAGTGGTTATAGTGTTAGCAGCCATAATTGTGTCAGGCCAACCCCCACCCCTCTCTTTATATATATATAGTTTCAATATTTATTTAATATGTCATTGAATTTTGTGATCTGTGTGAAAAATACTAGACTAGCTACTTGTAAAACAAGAAAGAAGATAAAATTAAACATAATAGGATGGAAATATCGGTGGAAAACCCTAGTAAAAATATAAAACCTTAAAAATAAAAAAATTATGACAAATGATAGTGAATGTCTAATAGTGAATGTCTAATAGTAAATGTAAAATGGTCATATTTATCCCTAATAATGTATGGAAGAGTGTTTGATGATATTAAGACTGTGTTGTAGCAGCTGCAACACTGTCTAGAATTTTTGCCTACTTCAAAATTTTAGAGCCCTCCTTGGATTTTCTCATTGATGGTCAGAAATACTCGGGCTCATCCCATGATCTCTTGTCGAGTCTTCACGCCCTTTTTCTTGATCAACCTTCGGTCGTATTTTGGCATGTTGATCGCTATGTCATGCTTGCAAGTTTGTTTCGGAATTTTTGAATGTTTGTTTTTGTGCGCATGAGTTATTTTTATTTGTCAACATCGGTCGCACTCGAACACAAAGTTGTAAGCATTGTCGTGCAAGTGTCTTCTCTTTCATTCGAAGACATATTTCAATTGTTGCACTTGTCGCTCTTAACCTTGAGTAAGTCTCAACGAGCATATGTTTCTCTTATTGGTTGGAGGTGTCTTATCTTCAAGTCGTGATAAGTGTGTGATCACACTATCATGTATGCACAAGTGCACTTGCTTTCACACAGCCATTTTCTTGAAAATTTGTCGACTGGACAATCCTCCTTCAACTGGACGCAAAATTTAGTGACCTGAATTGTTGACCAGAACTACGAGGAGCTTGAGGTCGTCCTCTGGGCAGCCTGCACTGTGCAATTCTGAAAATGAGCTAGCTTATCATCTCCTAAAACTGCGCAAAAATTGTCTAAGAAATCGATTCAGTGTGTGCTTCCTACAAGATCTCCCATCAAGCCTCCCATTCGTTAACGAGATAAATGACTTGAGTTGTGACGCAGGGCTCTACTGATCTCCAAAACTATGCAGAACTTGTCCAGCCTGATTGCCTTTTACTTCTTATAGAAACTGCACAGACATATGGGATAGACATCCACTGCCTATCACTGCACTATCCTAGGAAATTGCACATATATGCTAGGCAGGCTTTCCTACTACTATTCTCTCCAATCAACCTAGAAATTGCACAGAGTTGTTTGTCACTTTCCCTTCTGCACTGCTTTGAAATTAGCCTAGAAATTGTGTAGATCTCTCAGGCATTCTTCCCTGCTGGCCTACTTTTCTCTCACTTAGAAAATTATATATATATGCTTATTACCTACCCTTCTGTCCTGCTCTACAATCAGGCTAGAAATTTCATAGTTATGTCCTGGCATAGACTGTCTCCCAGGATTGCACAATTTTGGCCCATAGCCCCAACAGCTTGATCCTGTCCTCCTTTCAAAAGCTACATAGATTTGTCTTCCAGTGCCTCCTACTAACCACTTAGTCTTCTTTGAAGAAACTATGCAGATCATAGCTGGATGACCTTCCCAGTGCTCCCCTTGAAAATTGCCTAGATTGGCCCAGAAGTTCCCTGAAACCTTGTCTCACCTTCCTCCTGAAAAATTCCCAGTTATTCCTCCCAATGAAATCTGTGTAGCTTTTCTTGATAGTCCTCTAGAGCCTCGCATCTTGGCTTGTGTTATGCTTTGCGCAATCTCAGTGCCTTGTCCCTCTCCTAGTTACCTACACCGAAACGGAAAACAATGCATCATGTTAAACTAGGAGATTTTTGGAGTTGATGTCATCTTGTCATGAGTCATTGCAAGAATAAATACACCAATGAAATATGGCTCGATGATGAACGAGATGGAAAAGGAACGCATTCTATAAGACTTTCCCATAGTCGAACGAATGCACAGAGCACATCAAGAAATGAGCGAAAGGGACACATATACGTGCACGATCATGAAAAGACCAAGACAATCAAAGACCCCATTCATTTTTCCATGAAAAAGTGAAGACATGTTACAGCAAGAGCATATCATTACTTAGTAGCACAACGGCTCAACACGGACACCACTATCAGCTAGTACATGTCACCAGTGTCATCTTGACTTATGTCATGAGTTATCTCGGCCACATCACTACTATGGGCCATACTTATTGTAATCAATGTAATGTAAAGTGGAAGTCCAAGGGACACACATATGAAGTTGAAAAGTCATGTAAAATAAAAAAATCATAGGAAGTCAAACAATCATGAGGGAAGTCGAAGAGTCACAAGGGTCAGTTATTCCCGCTTGGCTATATATACCCCCTCATTGTATGAGAAAATGACTTTCCACCTTGGCTCCTCCCGCATAGCCTTGAGAGTTTGTAGTATGTTTTATTGAGGAGCGAGAAATGGCTCCAACATCCCACTTCTGGGACTAGTGATGTATGGTGTACATAGGTGTCTTAGATCTTTTGCTTAATTTAGAAGTCTGTCTTAGGCCAACACGTTTTTACACATGTTTTGTATCCATTTGTAAGACTACTCTTAAAATGTTTGTAATGCATGTTCGCTTAACCTGTACTAAGATAGTTGAACTACTTCAGCTATTTTACTACTCATATTGTTGAAGATGTGTCGTATTTTTTATCATTGTTGTCATGTCCATCTGGACTAATCCGCCAGACATTACACACAACTTCTTTGTGTTGTCTTGGTTTTAACAACCGTTACCCCGATTTGGACTACTCCGCTGGATGTGTACATGTTTTCCCATGAACTTTGGCTTTCATGACTGTCACATCCATTCTGGACTATTCCACTGGATGCTAGACAAACCCTTGTTGTTGTCTGTGTGTGTTTCTTCTTGGGTTGGGACTATTCCCTTTCCTAAAGAGGCCGAGGTTACTTCCTCCTTTTGACAATAAGAGGACCCAGACATAGAATTACATTAATCACTAACGAAGCACACTAACCGCGTTCTCTTGAGGTTACAAGCATAACACTCTCATGTGATGAACAACAAGAGCTAAGGAAAATCTTTAAGATAATGGCAACCGAGCCATGATACTGGATGAGACTCCTACACCAAATGGTGTGAGGTCTAGTTGGGACTTCATACTGGGGATATCCCTTGAATATTGGTGGGTTCAGCATTGTCAACATTTATGTCGCTAGAAGGAGGGCCACTAGTAGTTTATGGTTGAATGTCCTCTCAACCCCATGTATCCATCATCTAGTCGAGGCAATAACATGAACTCCCTCTCTACCACGTGCAACTCTAAAGTTGGTTACTCCTCAATTACCAGACTCGAACAAGAAATTTCACATCATCACCTTCTCTCTATCTGTCCCATCACTTGTCAGTTTTCCAAAGTTGTTGAATGGATCCTAGGAGTACACAATCTTCCCTCTACATAGAGGAAGCAAAAGACTATACCCACATGAGTGGTAGTCTCGTATGTTGAAGAAGTAATACTCACCACTCTTGAAGAGCTAGCAGAAGCTATTGAGAATGAAGAGGAGCCTGATGTTTTCATATAAGGATAAGAACTTAACAAGACACTCTTGGGATCAGGTTTTGGTGGAGGCAGCAGAGGAGGTGGAGGTGGAGATGCACCAACAGATTCGAAGGTTGAACTGTCTAATTCAGAAGAAGAGGAGTACGAAGAAGAAGATAATATGTTTGAACAAAAACTAGAATGGATGACATAGGGCCCATTGGCACTCCATGGTGCCTTGCACAAGATGCCAAGGCATTGACAGAAGTTGTTAACGAAGTATGACCTTGAAAAAGCAATGAAGGTAGAAGACCATCTAGACACATTCTACCTACATCTGTAGACACTCAAGGCATGTTACAATGATGTTGTATGTAGACAATTTCCATGTATCCTGGATGGAAAAGTAGTTGTATTGTACCACAACGTTCCTGTCAACTTTATTCAGAATTGATGGATGTTCAAGAGAATTTTCCTTGAGAAATTTGCTGATGACAAAACCCCCGCCACGATGTTGAAAGAATTGGGTAGTCTTAAGATGGAGCCGAAATAGAAAGTGAAAGACTTTAACTAGAAGAGTTCACTGTAGACACTAAGCCTCATGACTCCATCATAATCAACACTACATGTCTGCACTACTGACCAACATCAAGAAAGCTAGAAAACCAACACTTTCTAAAAATTTCCAAGAAGCAATTGATGTGGAGAAAGACTTGCACATGATTGGAGTCATTGTAGATAATGAACCTGTTAAGGACTCCAAAAAAATAGGGAGGAGGTCTTAGAATGCTATGAGTAAGGTAAAGGAGAAGGAAACAAGCGAAATTGAGATTCTTACTCGTCTTCTCAAGTCCTTGACAATTGAAGTAGAAGAACTCAAGCAATACACAATCAAGAAAATAATGAACAGTAGACCTTCCAGTTTTTAACTCAGTAAGAATGCAACAATAGGTAGCAGTAGTAGTCACTCGACTAAATCTGCACAAGTTTAAAATGTTGTATTCCAAACAAACCTATTTTTCAACGATAACTTATATGAGTTCCACCAAGCGCGGCATTCAAAGAAGACTTGTGCAGATTGGAACTGAGTTATTAGCTCTGTGGCTTCAAGGATGAACGATCATTTTAAAACTAGTGATTAGGTTCAACTGGAAGATGAAGATGACGTAGAAGATGTTGCATTTGATGAAGGTCCAAGTTTTGGGCATGTAGTTAGCATGTATCAATGTCTAAACATTGCCTAGAAGAAAAAGGACACCAAGAAGGAACCCCTAAAACAAAGCGATTGATACAACTTGAGAAGTCAAGGGGCTCCTACTGTGATTGAAATAACGAAAGAGAAGTTCAAGGAAATGATCATAAAAAAATGATCCACCAAAATCCTCGACACATAAAATACAAAGCAGTTATTGAAGATAGCTCCAACGAAAGATACGTCCATGAATAGTTCACTCCAAAACACTCCACCAAACAGTACAAACATAAGTCCTCCCCTGGACAACTCAGTGATTCTTGCGGCTTTGGATTACAACATTGTTGAAGACATGAAGAAGACCCATGTGAGCATCTCCCTATACGAGCTTACTAAATGCATGGTTTAGTGGGATATTCTTTTGCGCACTCTGGGGCAAACCTCCACAGACAATATTGCCTGTTCTAGGAAGGGACCAGGTCTCCCAAATCACTCATATTTATACTCAACGTGCTTTGCATGGAAGAAGAAAACTCTCTCTACCCACCATTTTTGTTACCATTTGAAATATTCAACTTCAATGTCCACAACTATTTGGTTGAATCAAGTGAATCAGTTATTTCCATGCCACTCTCCATTGGTAAACAGATCAATGCACAATAGATCTGTATAGCTACATAGATCATCCAACTTGACTGAACATGTGTACCATCCATTAGTGAACTCTGGGATGTGATCATCCGATTATCGTCCAACGGACAAGTTCACTAGTGCATCAACATTTTTATTGTAGAAATCCCAGAAGGATATGGCTTACTGCTCACTAGAGACTGGTTCAATAGGATTCAAGGATATTTTTCTATAGACTAGTCACACTTATGGATTTCGTACCAGGGTAGGAAAAACTAGATTCAAGTCTTATCTCGGAGATACATGAAACACAACATTAGTCCCTTGAATGTTAAGAATAAACCATTGGATTTCGCAGAATTTTTGTTTGGAAATTGCTTTCTCGAAACGTAGCTAGGGTGTTACCTTGCACAATTGAGCCCCACCCCACCAGATACATAGTTGGGTCTCCTTCCTTGCCCAATTGCTAAAAATGAAACTTGCATAGTACTTTGTAACAATAGTAGTAGTATTGTTAGTAGTAATAGCGTGACAAGTGGTCCTCGTACATACGACTTATAGACCTTGTATATTCATGCATCCAAAACATAGGATCGCTCTAGATCCAGATGTGTTTTCATCGACCCAAGGAAATGAAAAAATTTAGTCTCCAGCCGCATGGAGTTCAACTGCAAAAACAACACTGCTAAATATAAAGCACTTGTCTTAGGTTTGCACAAATCCCTTATCATCAATGTTTCTATGATAAAAGTGGTAGGTGATTTGGAGATTTTTTATGTTTGTGGAAAAACCTGTGAACAATTTTGAAACCAACGTTTCAGACTAGCTTAGTGAGTCCACCATCAGGGCAATGTGATAGGTACATACCACCATAAATTGTGTCTCAGCTCATCTTAAGGCTTACCAGCAAGAGGTATGGAGGCTTATTTCTAATATCTAAGATTTTAATATCATATATGTACCAAGAATGCGCAATGCAACCATAGATTCTCTAGAAAATGTAGCTGCTAGGATGACACCACTTAGGGATAGATTTACTATCTAAATTTTGTATAAGCCATACATCCCTAACAACACCACTAATTTGCATGTTTTTTTTTATGATGAATAGATACTACATTTCATGGCCACCACTAATGTCTTCAAAGATGCAACGATAGATGAAGACATGCACAAGAAGTATCTACAAGAAGAAAACTAATGACAGCAAGGGCAACCCCATCCCTAGGGGTTTGGTTCATTTTAGAAATTCTATGACTTGAAAAACTACTTTAAAGGGCTCAAGAACACCAAAACCCACAGTTCTACACTGATGCACAAATATATCAACTCGGGAAAGGAAAGAGATCTGAAGTTCGTAAATCTCGGTACATCTTGCACACTAGAGAAGTGACAAGCCTTTGTCTACATATTTAGACAGTACTATGATGTATTCATCTAGACATAGGATGACTTAAAAACATATGACACATGAATAATCCACCACATCATTCCCATCAAAGAAGGGGTCAAGTCGTTTAAGCAGAAACTCAAAAAAGTCCATCCATCACTTGCACCTCTCATACAGAAAGAATTGACTAAGCTATTGGATGCTTAGATCATATGCAAGGTTCGTCATTGTACACGGGTTTCAAACTTAGTTCCTGTAAGGAAGAAGTTCTAGGAAATCCACCTGTGCGTAGATTTTCAAAACCTTAATAAGGCCTCAGAAAAAGACAACTACCCTGTGATGTCTATGGAGCACATCTTGCAGATAGTATCTGGAGCAGAAATGTTCTCTCTCCTTTATGGATTTTCTAGATATAACTAGGTTCTGGTAGCATAACCTAATAGACTTAAGACCACATTCTGTAACAAGTGTCATACGTTGGCTTTACTGAAGAATGCCATTTGGGTTGGTAAATGCAAGCACAACTTTTTAGCGCGCTATGGACATAGCCTTCTGTGGGCTCATCAGATAGAGCGTGGTGGTCTACCTTGACGATGGGACAATATTTTCTAGAAATCAGTGTGACCACCTCTGCCATCTCAAGGATATATTTGATAGATGTCAAAAGTAAGGGATATCCTTGAATCCTAAGAAGAGCATATTTACAGTGTCTGAGGGGAACCTCCTTGGGCATATCATTTACAAGAGTGGGATCAAGGTTGATCCACACTAAATTTGAACTATCACACAGATTCCTCACCCAAACAGCAAGAAAGCTATGCAGTACTTCTTGGGGAAGATCAAATTCCTCCGGAAGTTCATGTTAGATTATGCATGGATTGTCAAACGTATACAAGATATGGTCAAGAAGGATGCGGTCTATAACTGGGGGAAGAAGGGAAAGGATGTGTTCTCCTACATCAGGAAGGTGATAACAGATGCACCTATGTTGTACAACCTAGATTTTAACAAATATTTCTTGCTTTATACATTCGCTTCTGAAAACTCACTCGCTACAATGCTCACACAGAAGGATCACATGAAAAATGAACGTTCCATCTCCTTCATGAGCACAAGCATGCAGGAACTTGAGCTTAACTATCCTGCTATGGATAAACAAGCATATGTTATATACAAGGCAGTGGAATATTTCAGACCCTACCTGCTGAAAAATCGTTGCATCGTCTTTACAACCAATAGCCAGAGCGTTGCTTCTTCAACAAGAGCTAGGGGAAAGACGTGTGAACTAGATGACAGGATTGTAAGAGTATGTTCTTGATATCAAGCCAGTTCACACTATCAAGGTTCATGGTATCTGCAGACTTGCAGCAGAAGTAGTACATGCGCAAGAGGAAGAAGTATAACACGTTGTTTGGGAGAAAGAAATTGATATGTACAATATAGAGAGAGCACCACCCACTTCACACGACAACTCTTGGTATGAAGAAGTGCAGTAGTACCTTGAGCACGATGCCATGACCTCTATGTTTTCCACATAGAAGAAGAGGGAACCTCACCTCAAAGCATATCTTACTAGTTGGCACAGAGTGCTTTACAGAAAACACAACAATGGAATTTTTCTCAAGTGTTTATAGGCATAAGATTTAGAGAGATATTACGTGACATGCATGACATACTCGCCATAGGTTACCTTGTGGGTGACACAATCGCACACAAATTCATGAGATCTGGTTTCTACTAGCCCACATTGTTTAAATATGCATACACTTATGCCCGCAAGTTCCTAGTCTGTCAGTGATGCACCCATAGAACTCGAAGGTCAACAACCTTGCTACAGCCTATTTTAGTGGATGAACCATTCCAATAGTGGGGCTTAGACATCATTGGGGAATCTTCCTGCATTCATCAAAACAACATCACTACATTTTGACTGCTAAAGATTAATTCACGCAGTGGAAGGAAGCAGTTCTTCTCAAACAAGTGAACGACCAGGAAGTCATCAACTTCCTTCAACAAAAGATCATTTCAATGTTTGGCATTCTAGAATCACTTGTTTTTTACAATTAAACTTACGTATCTTCATTGAAACTATATGATTTTACATTGAAATATGGTATTGTGCTTAAACGTTTAACTAACTACTCCCCGCGGGCAAATGGTCTCGTCGAATCTACAAACAAGAATCTCATTTGCATCATAAAAAATGCCATTTACTCTAAGCAGAGAAGCCAGCATTTCACCCTGGTAAATGCACTTTGGGTTGATCGAGTTGCACCTAAGACCTCTCTAAACGCATATCCGTACTTCCTTGTATATGGAAAAGAAGCCATCCTTCCAGTCAATATCTACTTGCCTACTCTCAAGTTATCTCAAGAATCCCGAGGCAAGATGTGTCTATTGATTCAGCATAGGATGGACACATTATACAAGTTAGAGGAATATCACATAAAATAAAAAGAAAAAAATTCACTCCAACATAACAGT
This sequence comes from Pinus taeda, assembly GCA_000404065.3. NCBI lineage: Eukaryota > Viridiplantae > Streptophyta > Pinopsida > Pinales > Pinaceae > Pinus > Pinus taeda. The sequence goes on along the minus strand of APFE031035894.1, from coordinate 41,311 downwards.
ATCAAGAGATGGTTTAATCGTAAGTCTGCAGGAAATGATAGCTTCATTGTGGGTCACTTAGTCTTGAAGTGGGATAAACCCCATGAGGACAAAAGAAAAAACACGAAGTTCCATTCTCTGTGGTTGGTCCGTACACAGTTCACAAAAAACAAGGTCAACACATGTATTGCTTGCAATCAGGTGACGGGAGGATTGAAAACCTTCCTATTAATGGCAAAGATTTAAAGTTTTATTTTAAATGATCTGGGGTCACTCCCCACCTATATACATATCGAGCTTATTGTTTCTCTGTTTCTTTGCTCTTTTGTTTTGTTTTTATATTTTACTTTGTTGTTTTTCTTTTCTTTTTTGGTTGTCTTGTCATTTTATTTTTTGTAAATAAGTGTTTCCCTATACTGTGTCCTAGCTTTTGAATAAGTATGTGGCTGAGTTTAAAGAGTCTTGTGACAATGCAAAACTTGTCCAGTCTTGTGTCCGTCTTCTCTATGCTTGGTTGCAACTTTTGACCAATGAAGCCTCGATGGAAAATATGATCTTTCTGTAAGGGAAGATCTGGTCACACCATGAAACTATGACCGAACTGGGAAACCCCATGCATGTACTCATTCTTCTGCTCTATGTGTTAAAGCTTAATCCAACTAGTAGAAATGGAGAAGGGGAAAAATCTAAATGATAAAAACCTAAATCATAGGCCTTACATGATTCTCTGAAGGAAAAGCCTCTTCTTCTATCAATATGTCGGGATCCCTCTTTCACCCCAAAAATAAATAAGTGCCTATGCACAATCCTCTTTCAAAAAAATACAAAGGCGAAAGAACAGAAAGCCTTCCTGGGCAAAGAGGTGAAGTAGGAAACTCCACCAGAATACTGACCTGGCTCATTAGTAGTCGTGCAATGCTTGTGTTCCTATGTGACTCCACAGGGATTTCATCCAGGCCTACTTGGAGCGGAGCAACACCAGACGTGAAAAATTGTACTCTGCAAATCTTAAGCTTGTGAACCAAACTACCCTTCCTGATTTTGAAACAATGTGGTCTAGCTGAAAATTTTGTTGTGTTTGATTGAGTTGGTACAAGGTGAACCATGTATGTCTATGGGGTAAGTGGGGAAGCCAAAGTAACCTGCATAATTAATCAATACTCCCTGAAAGTTCAAGGCCTTGTACTGTGGATGAACCAAAACAGAGAAGTTGGTATTCAACCAGTGTGTCACTAATTGTTGTAGTGGCTGCAACACCCTCCAAAATTTTTGCTTGGGTCCAAAGTTCATAACCTTCATTGGTTTTCCCCCTTGATGGTCGCAAACACTTAGAGTCATCCCATGAGATCTTGTCAAGTCTTTCTACCCTTTTTCTTGATCGACCTCCGCTCGGTTTTTGGCATGTTGATCACTATGTCATGCTTGGGAGTTTATTTTGGCATTTTTGAAGGATTTTATTTGTGTGCATGGGTTTTTTTTATTTTACAACATTAGTGGAACTCGCACAAAAAATTGTAAGCATTTTCATGCAAATGTCGTCATGACCATTCAAAGACATATTTCAACTATCACACTTGTCGCTCTTAACCTTGATTCAGTCTCATTGAGCACATGTTTTTCTTGTTGGTTGGAGGTGTCTTGTCATCGATTCATGCTAGATATGTTATCACATTGTCATGTATGCACAAGTACACTTGCTTTCACACTAGTTTATTTTCCTGAAAATATGTTGACTGGATAACCATCCTTCAACCAAACTTTGATCTTAGTGACCCTACACTTTTTCCTAGAATTGTGCAGAGCTTAAGTCCCTCCTCTAAGTAGCCTACACTACAAAATTCTAGAGATGAGCTAGCTAACTGTCTCTCAAAACTGAGCAGAAGTTGTCCCAGAAACCAATCCAGTCTGTGCTTCCTGTAAGATATCCCATCAAGCCTACCACTGGTCAACTCGAGAATTGACTTAAGTTGCGACCCATGGTTGTACTGATCTCCAAAACTACAGAGAACTTGTCGAGCCTCACTAACTTGCACTGCCTGCAGAAAATTCATATACATATGGGACAAACATCTACTGCCTGTCACAGCATTATTCTGGGAAATTTCGTAGATATTCTAGGTAAGCTTCCCTATTTTCCTTCTCTACAATCAGCGCAAAAATTGTGAAGAGTTATTTATCACCTACCCTTTTTCCCGACTTTGTAATCAACCTAGAAATTGTGCAAATATCTCAGGCAGACTTCACTACTGGCCTCCTCTTCTCTCACTTAGAAAATGACATAGATCTGTCTATCACCTCCCCTTCCGTCCCACTCTATAATCATCCCGTAAATTGCACAGTTATGTCTGAGCCTGTACTATCTCCCAGGATTGCGCAATTTTGACCAGTAGCTCCTGTAGCTTGATCCTATTCCAGATTGGCCTAGTAGTTCCCCGACACCCTACATGGTCTTCTTCTCAGAAACTGTGTAATTCTACCTCCAAGCTAGGTTTTTCCTCGTATCTTTCATTGTTGTCCCAAATTGTACATATCTGCCTCCCAGTGACCTATGCATATTTTTTCCTAATAATGGTCCACATCCTTACATCCTGGCGTGTTGTTCTTGTGTAGATTTGATGCCTTGTCCCTCTCTTGGTCACCTGCACCGAAACATAAAATAATGCATCATGTTAGACTAGGATGTTTTTGGATTTGATGTGATCTTGTCATAAGTGATTGCAGGAATAGGTACCTCGATGAAACATGGCAAGATGATAAACATGAGCACAATGAGTGACGAGTGAAATGGACACTTATACATGCACCATCAAGCAAAGACCAATACCATCAAAGACCACATGCACTTTTCCATGCAAATGTGAAGACATGTTACACCGAGAGAAAATCATCAGTCAGCAACACAACTCAAGACAGACACCACAGTCAGCAAGTACATGTCAGCAATGTCATGTTGTTGTCTTGACCACATCAATAGTATGCACCACACTTGTTGTAATCAATGTAATTTAAAGTGGAAGTCCAAGATACCCACATATGAATTTGAAGAGTCATGTAAAATTTAAAAATCATAGGAATTCAAATAATCATGAGGGAAGTCGAAGAGTCACAAGGGTCAGCTATTCCCGCTTGGCTATATATACCACCTCATTGTCCGAGAAAATGAATTTTCACCTTGGCTCCTTCGAAATAGCCTTAAGAGTTTGTAGTTTGTTCTTTGAGGAGTGAAAAATGGCTCCAATGTCCCACTATTGGGACTAGTGATGTATGGTGTACAAATGTGTCTTGGATATTTTTCTCAATTCAGCAGCCTATCTCAGGCTAGGATGGTTTCATGCATGTTTTGTATCTGTTTGTAAGACTACCCTGTAAACATTTGTAATGCATGTTCGCTTAACCTGTAATAAGATAGTTGAACTACTTCAGTTATTTTAGTACTCATATTGTTGGACTACTCCGCCAGACATTAGACAAACCATCTTTTTGTTTTCTTGATTTTAACGACCATCACCCCCATGTAAACTACTCTGTTGGATGGTGTATGTGTTTTCCCTTGAACTTTGGTGTTCACAACTACCTCATCTGTTGTGGACTATTCTACTAGATGCTGGACAAACCCTTTTTGTTATTCATGTGTGTTTCGTTCTGGGTTGGGACTATTCCCTCTCATCAAGTGGTTGACTTTACTTCCCCTTTTGATAGTAAGATGACCCGGACATAGATTTACATTAAACACTCACCAGGCACACTCATTTCGCTTTCTTGAAGTTACACACATAACACTCTCATGTGTTGAACAACAAGAGCTAAGGAAAATATCTAAGATAATATCAACCAGACCATCGTACCCGATGAAAATCCTACACCAAATAGTGTGAGCTCTAGTTTGGACTTCATACCTGGGAGATCCCCTGAATGTTGTCATGTTTAGCACCATCAATATAGTGTTGGTCCTAATGAGCTCATGATGAAATATGAGTGAGTGAAAAAGAAAGTCTTCCTTCAAAATCTAATGCATACTATGTCAACTATGCAATTTCTAAAAAGAAGGATGGTGTTGTTGATCAACCCCATCATGAATATGTTGTACGATATATCGAATGCCATCATATGAGAATAATTTTTCTATTGGTGAAGCCTTGTACTTGCTAATAGTAGCAATGAAATATTGGGGAGTACGAAAAACCTGAAAACTTGTTCCCTATAACCTGACAATTTTAGCCACTATCTAATTAAATGACTGTAGAGTAAGATGTACTACCTAGAGCATATGATTGAGATTTATAATGTGCTAAAAATGAACTTTTAAGTTAGATCCTAATATATGATCAAAAGTATAATCTAAATACTATGGAAAATCATCTTGAAGATCTTCGTCAAAAAAAGGTCATGAAGAACCTATTATAGTTAGAATAGTGCAAGGTATCAAAGCATAATGCATTGGCATTGTCAGGCCAGGAGTAACTACAAATGAAACTATCATTTTTTTATTAAAAAAGAACATGGATATATACAAAGAGAAGGAGACTATTGGGTTTCATCTCCCAATGTCTCTTTGTCCTCTAACTTCCTTTAGTTTTCTATTTACAATATTTACATAAGTATTTCTAATCGAAAAGATTAGGTGTCAATATTCCCCCATTAATCTAGATGGATGTTGGTGAGTCCAAGTGTCCTTATGAATCTTTCAAAATTTTCCCTTCCAAGTGCTTTGGTGAAGATGTCTACAATTTTCTCATTTGTGGAACAATTTTGTAGGTGGATTGCTTTGGCCTCAACATCATGTCAAATTAGATGGTATTTTTCATTGATGTGCTTCATTCGATCATGGAACTTTGGGTTTTGTTATCCTCCACAATGTCCCAAGGATGATAAGGGAGATCAAAAGAGGGAATCTCATACCACTTGTGTTCAATAGCTAGCCTTGCTAAACTAGATAGGCATCTCTCTACGAATTCACAACCAATGAAGAATGGAATCGGAAAAGCTTTTAGGCTAGATATGCTAGACTCAGGTAGGGTTTTGAGTTTTTAGGTTTTGATGCTAGATTAGCAGTGAAAACTAGGTAGCCAGGTCAAAGGATCAAACGATTACAACAACAAATATATAGAGGAGAAAGGTAGCAATAATTTTGTGATGGCTTTAGGGTTTGTGGGTGTACTGTAGTGTTTGAAAGAAGAAAAATGCCTTAATGAGCATGTGCACCATGAATTCATTAGGTAAGAAGGAAAGTTACACGAAATGATATTCCCATAAAAGAATATCTTTATGCAAAGAATTATGCTTATAACCTTTAAGGAAAATCATTGAAGAAATAAGATATGGAAAGGAGAGATGTATATCATTCATAAAAAACTATAACAAAGAAAATACATCATCATAAACTCACTACACATGAATTCCTAGATAATAGCTACAAACTGCTACTTTCATTTCTTGAATAAAGAGTTAAAGTACAAGCTACAAGTATTCTCACCTCTGATGTCCAACCCTTCAACATTTCTCAATCTAAAGTATTTATAATTATTTACGAAAAGTTTTTGAAACAAAAATTTAAAATTTGCCACAAAAATATTAAAAATAGTTCAAAACTATTAAAAATGTGATTTGGCTAAGCTCTAGCATTGTTCTGGCCTTGCTCTTGTAACCGTGGGCCTTGAATAAACATTATATTGTTGCTCCTACTATTTAATGAACTAACTGTTGTTCCACCCTTTTTGCATTATTTTCTAAAAGATGTTGTGATGAATGGCAATGTGGATCCTTTTGTTGTTGTTTTTCTATTAAAAGTGGGCCAGGGTGCCAATTGTTTCTCTCTCTATTGACCTTCATTGAAACTGCAAATGGATCGTGTTTCTATCATATCGTAATCACAATGTATTAAACATTGCGATGCATAGAGTTATTGCATCCATGGAGACATCACAATTGGAGGAAGGATGTAGGACTTTACCCTTTTTCATTGTCTTTACCCTTTTTTATATTAATCTTAGATTTGATATATTAATTTAGCATATTAAGTTTATAATATATTATAACATATATTAATTTGACACCTATAATATATATCAACCACATTTATTAATATAATTATGTTAGTAAATAATAATAGCTTAACACTATAAATACCAAAATGGAGTAGAGTGTCAAGACGATAATGGGAATCATTATGCATTGATTTCGTCACAATGAGGAGGATAAAAAAGAACCAAACGAAGTGGAGTGTCAAGACGATATTGGGAATCATTATGCGTTGATGTCCTCATGATGAAGAGGATCAAAAGCAATAGAGAAAAGTAACATGATGATGAAACGGTATGGAAAACGGTTATAAATGAAAATGGTTAGGATTGTGATGATGAAACGATGTAGAATACAGTTATCGGAATTCCAATTGTATGATGTTGTAGTTGTTAGAAGTGAGACGTGGTTGGAAATTATTGGAAGCGGGATAATGGATGGAAAATATTACCATTGGGCAACCAAGCAATGCCAAGCAGCTTTAAATTTTACAAGATCCTTTGTGATAGATGTATGCCTCTGCTATGGGCTTCCTCTTCACTCTTCTCAAGCTATGTTTGTGGTCATGTGGTGTGATTTCTATTGTTTGTATGTGTTGTGTGTCATGTATGTTTGTTATTTTTGTCGTAGTTCATACACATCAGTTTCCGAAGGCAATTTCACCAACATTAATTATAAATATAAGAAATTTAGATTGTAAATATTTAGGTAGTGGTCAAATTTTCATTTTCATTTTGAATTTAAATAATATAATCTCAATTTAAATAATATAGGTATATATAGAAAATGTGCATTGGTAGGTTGAATGTTTAGGGCGATAGGCATTCCTATGCATCAACAATCGTCAACACTTTAACCCTTCTCCGTTGGATCAGGTGAGACACTTTCAACCATTGATTTGAAGTGCGACTGCTTTTTCGAAATATTGGTTGAGTTGCCTTCTTTTCACCTCTGATTTTTGTTTTGCACTCAGTGGCATGGAAAGATATTTTTACTACTTTTTCCCATTCTTTATGTCACTCTTGGTCTCAGAGTTAATCGTTTCTTTGGTCTTCCAATTGTTGTTGCTATTCTTCTTTGGCTTTTGGCAAGCACTGTTCTTCTTCCTTGGATTTTGGGAAGCACTGATTAGTATTAAGCATTCTAAAACATAGAAATGTCGGTTTGAAGCTCTGTAAAGAGATTTTCGAAATTTTACTTCCATTCTCTGATTTGCCTCAAGAGGCTGGGCTTACAGAGGAGACAATCGAGGCAATGTTGTAGCGTAATCCTTCCATCAAAGGCATCAACTACGACCTACCTCATGTCATGGCCACTGCTCCCCATCTCCTAGGTTATTAACGACACCTTTGCTTCATCAATGGTATATATGCATAACAATCTTGTACATGTAAATGTATGTAAATAGGTGTGGAGCACATGGGCAGAGACATATTTGAAATCGTGCCCTCTGCGGATGCCATATTCATGAAGGTAAGTCTTGAACTTGCTAAGTTGTCATGTAATTCAATTAGAATGAGCTGAGAGCACGTTTTGACTATACAATTTGTTTGTGTGATGTCATCGGTGGATCATGCATGATTGGGGTGACGAGGACTGTATCAAGATACTGAACGGTTGCAGGAAGGTGATCCCAGAGATGGGGAAGCTCATTATTGTTGACGTAGTGGCGCTGGACTCTAATCAGAAAGGCAGTGATAATAATAATGATGGCCAAAAAGAGAAGACGGTTCGGGATCCTAATATAGTTCTAGTATTTGATCTGGTAATGGTGGCGCACTGCTTTGGTGGGAAGGAACGAACTGAGAAAGAATGGAAGATGATTTTATTAGAAGGTGGATTCAGTTGTTATAAAATAATCACCATTCCTGATTTCTAGTCTGTGATTGAAGCCTTTCTTTTTTGATTATCTGCTCTTTATGGGATCATCTTTAGTATTTATAGTGTTAAAATGAAATCAAATTATTGTGCTTACAAAATAAATGAAGATTTATCCAGGCCTTATGGAGACATGAAACATCCGTAGCTAGTGATTTTCTTTAGTCATACCTCGCACTCTTGAGAAGACAATGCATTAATCAGTCACGGGACAGTCCTCATCTCCTTCAGAGACATGGAGGATCTATAGACAGTGTTGTCCTTTCGTCTTACCTTTATCTGAGTAGAAAAAGTATTAACAGGTCAGGGGGTTTTGTTTTTTGTGGTTTTGTTATTGCTCATGAATGGATGTGTTTATGGATTGATATTTAAGGAAAATATGGGTTTACTGTAGCATATGAATGGGATGCATCCAAGCATTGAAATTTTAGAAGTTGGGTTTATTGTTCATATGAAATGGCATGTGTTCATGCTTTTGAAATTTTATTCAGAGAAAAAAAAAAGATGGATTTGGTATTGCATATGAATGAGATGTATTTTTCGTATCTGCTTGGCCATCTATAGAGGTTTCTTGATTTTGGGTAATTAACTTAACCTCTTGATTTTGGGTAATTAACTTACTCTAAAATGAAATAAGACATTCAATGTG
>APFE031035894.1:4780-15832 GCA_000404065.3 Pinus taeda | reverse complement strand
GGGTTTATTAATTCAACCATGTTTATTTATTATTTTTAATATTTATCATAGGGTTTGTATACCCTCGGTTTATAATATTAGTCCCTTTTGTTTAATATTGTTCCCTTAAGTTCATAATCCCTTGGGGTTTTAGTATTAATCCCTTGGGTTTATTGTTCTTTGTGTTTATAATATGAATCATGTGGGTTTACTATTCCTTAGTCCACCATGGTTTATTATGATGTCAACCATGGTCAACCATGGTCCAACATGGAATTGTGATAAGGATAGTCTAAATATGAAAATCAATGATGGTCAATCACGTTTATTTTAATGTTTATAATATTTATCTTAGGGTTTATATATGTCAAGTTTATAATTATAGTCCCTTCGGTTCATAATCCCTTGGTTTTTATTATTAATCCCTTGGGTTTATTATTCCTTTGGGTTTCTACTATCAATCCCTTAGGTTTATTATTACCTTAGGTTTATAATATCAATCATGGTCAACCATTTTCAATAATAGACAACCATGGTCAACCATGGTTGAATGTTGCATTGTGACAAGGATTGTCTCACCATGTTTATTTTAGTGTTTGTAATATTTATATTTAGGTTTACCAATGTTGGGTTTATAATATTAGTCCCTTCAGTTTAATATTATTCCCTTAGGTTCATAATCCTTTGGGGCTTTAGTATTAATCCCTTGTGTTTATTATTCCTTTGAGTTTATAATATCAATCCCTTAGGTTTATAATATCAATCATGGTCAACCATTGTGAATCATAGCCGAACATGGTCATCCATGTTCGAATGTCGCATTGTTACAAGGATTATCTCACCATGGAAGTAAACCATGTTTATTTTAATGTTTATAGTATTTATATTTGGGTTTACCAATGTTGGGTTTATAATATTACTCTCTTGTTTTTAATGTTATTCCATTGGGTTCATAATCCCTTGGGGTTTTGGTATTAATCACTTGGTTTTATTATTCCTTTGGGTTTATAATATCAATCCCTTGGGTTTATTATTCCCTTAGCTTTATAATATCAATGATGGCCAGCCACTGTTAATCATAGCCAACCATGGTCAACCATGGTCAAATGTCTCATTGTGACAAAGATTGTCTCACCATGAAAATAAACCATCTTTATTTTAGTGTTTGTAGTATTTATATTTGGGTTTACCAATGTTGGGTTTTTAATATTACTGCCTAAGGTTTAATATTTTCCCGTTGGGTTCATAATCCCTTGTGTTTTAGTATTAATCCCCTGGGATTATGTTTCCCTTGGGTTCATATTATCAATACCCTTGGTTTATCATTAACTTGGGTTTATAAAATCCATCATGGTCAACCATAACCAACCATGTTCAACTATGGTCAATCATGGTCCAATCTCACATTATGAACAAAATTGTCTCCACTTGGGGTTTATATACCTTGGGTTTATAATATTAGTCCCTTGGGTTTAATATTATTCCCTTATGTTCATAATCCTTTGGGTTTTAGTATTAATCCCTTTGTTTTATTTTTCCTTGCGTTTATAATATTAATAATCCCTTTGGTTTATTAATCCCTTGAGTTTACAATATTAATTCTTAGAGTTTATTAATTCCACCATGTTTATTTACTATTTTTAATATTTCTCATAGGATTTGTATACCTTGGGTTTATAATATTAGTCCATTTTTTTTAATATTATTCCCTGAGGTTCATAATACTTTGGGGTTTTAGTATTAATCCCTTGGGATTATTGTTATTTGTGTTTATAATATCATTCACTTGGGTTTATTATTCCTGAGTCAAACATGGTTTATTATGATGTCAACCATGGTCAACCATAGTCTAACATGGAACTGCGATAAGAATTGTCTAAATATGAAAATCAATGATGGTCAATCATGTTTATCTTAGTGTTTATAATATTTATCTTAGGATTTATATACAGTGGGTTTATAGATTTAGTCCCTTGGGTTTTATATTATTCCCTTGGGTTCATAATTGCTTAGGGTTTTAGTATTAATCCCTTGGGTTTATTACTCCTTTGGGTTTATGATATCAATCCCTTGGGTTTATTATTATCCTAGGTTTATAGTATTAATCATGGTCAACCATTGTCAATCATAGCCAACCATGGTCAACCATGACTGAATGTCGCATTGTGACAAGGATTGTCTCATCATGAAAATAAACCATGTTTATTTTAGTGTTTGTAATATTTATATTTGGGTTTACCAATATTGAGTTTATAATATTAGTCCCTTGGGTTTACTATTATTCCCTTAGGTTCCTAATCCTTTGCGGTTTTAGTATTAATCCCTTGGGGTTTATTATTCCTTTGGGTTTATAATATCAATCCCTTAGGTTTATAATATCAATCATGGTCAACCATTGTGAATCATAGCCAACCATGATTGAATGTTGCATTGTGAGAAGGATTGTCTCACCACGAAAATAAACCATGTTTATTTTAATGCTTTTAGTGTTTATATTTGGGTTTACCAATGTTTGGTATATAATATTACTCCCTTGGGTTTAATATTATTCCCTTGGGTTCATAATCCCTTCGGGTTTTGGTATTAATCCTTTGTTTTTATTATTCCTTTGGCTTTATAATATCAATCACTTGGGTTTATTATTCCCTTAGCTTTATAATATCAATGATGGTCAGCCACTGTCAATCATACCCAACCACGATCAACCATGATTAAATGTCACATTGTGACGAAGATTGTCTCAACATGAAAATGAACCATGTTTATTTTAGTGTTCATAATATTTATATTTGGGTTTTCCAATGTTGGGTTTTTAATATTAGTCCTTTGGGTTTAATATTATTCCCTTCGTTTCATAATTCCTTGGGTTTTAGTATTAATCCCTTGGCTTTATGTTTCCCTTGGGTTCACAATATCAATCCCTTGGGTTTATAATTTCATTCATGCTCAAACATAACCAACTATCGTCAACTATGGTCAATCATTGTCCAATCTCACATTATGAAAAAAATTGTCTCCACTTAGGTTAAATACCTTGGGTTTATAATATTTGTCCCTTGGGTTTAATATTATTCCCTTAGCTTCATAATACCTTTTCATTTTAGTATTAATCCCTTTGGTTTATTGTTCCTTGGTTTTATAACATTAATAACCCCTTTGGTTTATTAATCCCTTGAGTGTAAAATATTAATTCTTAGGGTTTATTAATTCAATCATGTGTATTTGAGTATTTGTATTATTTATCTTAGGGTTTGTATACCTTGGGTTAATAATATTAGTCCTTTTTGTTTACTATTATTCCCTTAGGTTCATTATCCCTTGGGGTTTTAGTACTAATCCCTTTGGTTTATTGCTCTTTGGGTTTATAATATCAATTGCTTGGGTTTATTATTCTTGAGTCAACCATGGTTTATTATGATGTCAATGATGGTCAACCATGGTGAAGCATGAAATTGTGATAAGGATTGTCTCAATATGAAAATCAATGATGGTTAACCATGTTTATTTTAGTGTTTGTAATATTATCTTAGGGCTTATATACGTTGGGCTTATGATATTATTCCCTTGGGTTTAATATTAATCCCTTGGGGTTTTAGTATTAATCCCTTGGGTTTATTATTCCTTTGGGTTTATAATATCAATCCCTTAGGTTTATTATTCTCTTAGGTATATAATATCAATCATGGCCAACCATTGCCAATCATAGCCAATCATGGTCAACCATGGTTGAATGTCACATTGGGACAAGGATTGTCTCACCATGAAAATAAACCATGTTTATTTTAGTGTTTGTAGTATTTATATTTGGGTTTAACTATGTTGGTTTTATAATATTAGTCCCTTGGGTTCATACATCCTCGAGGTTTTAGTATTAATCCATTGGTTTTATTATTCCTTTTGGTTTATAATATCAATCCCTTCAATATATTATTCCCTCAAGTTTATAACATCAATGATGGTCAACATTTTCAATCATAGACAACCATGGTAAACCATGGTTGAACGTTGCATTGTTGCAAAGATTGTCTCACCATTAAAATAAACCATGCTTATTTTAGTGTTTGTAATATTTATATTTGGGTTTACCAATGTTGGGCTTTTAATATTAGTCCCTTGGGTTTAATATTATTCCCTATGGTTCATAATCCCTTGTGTTTTAGTATTAATCCCTTGGGTTCAAAATATCAATCCCCTTGGTTTATTATTAACTTGGGTTATAATATCAATCTAGGTCAACCATAACCAACCATGGCCAACTATGATCAATCATGGTCCTATCTTAAATTATGAAAACAATTGTCTCCACTTAGGGTTTATATACGTTGGGTTTATTCTATTAGTCCCTTGGGTTTAATATTATTCCCTTATGTTCATAATCCCTTGGGTTTGTAGTATTAATCCCTTGGGTTTATAATATTAATAATCACTTTGGATTATTAATCCCTTGAGTTTAAAATATTAATTCTTAGGGTTTATTAATTCAACCATGTTTATTTATTATTTTTAATATTTATCTTAGGGTTTGTATATCTTGGGTTTATATTATTACTCTTTTTTGCTTAATATCATTCCCTTAGGTTCATAATCCCTTGAGGTTTTAGTATTAATCCCTTGGGTTTATTGTTCTTTCGGTTTATAATATCAATCGCTTGGGTTTATTATTCCCAATTCAACCATGGTTTATTATGATGTCAACAATGGTCAACCATGGCCTAGCATGGAATTGTCATAAGGATTGTCTAAATATGAAAATCATTGGTTTTCAATCATGTTTACTTTAGTGTTTATAATATTTATCTTATATTTTATATACATTGGGGTTATAATATTAGTCCCTTGGGTTTAATATTACTCCCTTGGCTTCATAATCTCTTGGGGTTTTACTATTAATCCCTTGGGTTTATTATTCCTTTGGATTTTTGATATCAATCCCTTTTGTTTATTATTACATTAGTTTTATAATATCAATCATGGTCAACCATTTTCAGTCATAGCTAACCAGGGTCAACCATACTTGAATGCCGCATTGTGACAAGGATTATCTCACCATGAAAATAAACCATGTTTATTTTAGTGTTTGTAATATTTATATTTGGGTTTACCAATGTTGGGTTTATAATACTAGTCCCTTGGTTTTAATATTATTCCAATAAGTTCATAATACTTTGGGTTTATAATATCAATCCCTTAGGTTTATAATATCAATCATGGCCAACCATTGTGAATCATAGCCAACCATGGTCAACCATGTTTGAATGTCGCATTGTGACAAGGATTGTCTCACCATGAAAATAAACCATGTTTATTTTAGTGTTTGTAGTATTTATATTTGGGTTTACCATGGTTGGGTTTATAATATTAGTTCCTTGGGTTTAATTTTATTCCCTTAGGTTCATAATCCCTTAGGATTTAGTATTAATCCCTTGGGTTTATTATTCCTTTGGGTTTATAATATCAATCCCTTGGGTTTAATGTTATTCCCTTGGGTTCATAAGAGATAAGGAGATTTATTTTAATCTATTTAATATTTAGTTAGAAACTAGTTGTAATGTAATAATTAAATATTTTATTTCGATATTATAAATTAATTATTTAATGATATTAATTAATATAATAATATTATCTAAAATAATTAATTTGTATAATACTATTTGTGAGGAGTTGACTTATTCCTATTAAATAAAATATAATATATTGTGAGGGAAAATATTATCAATTTCTATAATAAGAATATTTATTAATACTATCACTTTAATATGACCATTATTTGTTAGAGGATAGCTTATCTCCCCTGAATGTGAGGATAACAAGGAATAATTCTGAAGGTTTATCAAAAAAATATTAAAAGTCAAGTTGAATTATTAAGCACAAACAAATTTTAGTTTGTTAGCCATTTTTCCCAAAAATATACTTACCAAGCTAAACATATGAAGTTAAAGAAAATTAATAAGGATATAAGGGGTCAAAGCTAAAAGAAGATAAAAGAGAATCAGAAAGAATAAAGAGGAGAGAGGAGAGGAGAGCAAGGAAGTGTCATGAAGAGAGAGTTGGAATCCAGCTCTTACTCAATTTCCAACCATCATCCCTATTAAGGTTTCTGGCATGCCTTTGAATCTCAATCGCTTCTGTGAGTTTCCTTTGGTGGAAATGATCAACCCTACCAATGACTTTGGATTCTTCAATGCAGACATGGTGTTGTGATTTCTCTGCATGTTTGGCAAGGGCTGATGTGTGGGAGCGATTGTGCCTAATGTTAGCCACATGTTCATTGCTTCTTTGCTTAATAGACCTTTATGTTTCTCCAATGTAGGGGATAGTGTAGGAGCAGGGAACAAGGTAGACCCCTTTCGTGTCCTTAGGGTCAACAAGATCCTTAACAGATCTAAGAGAATTTCTTATGTTATTGAGAGGCTTGAATTAGGAAGAGACATTAATTCTTTTAAGGATATGGGAAATCCTATCCGTGGTTCCTTGGATGTATGGGAGATGAACCTTAGAGATAGGATCAGAGTGAGTGGGTTTAACTCTAAGTGTTTTGTAGGCTTTGTGAAAGGCCTTGAGGCTTTGGTGCCTGCTATATCCATTATATTTAAAAACTTCAAGAAGATGAGATTTCTCTTGATCAAGGTGGCTATCATCAGATATTTTTAAAGCACAGGTAGCAAGAGTGCTCAGAACCTTGAATTTCTAACCAAGGAAATGATGAGAATTAGCATGGATATATTGCTTAGTGTGAGTCTTCTTTCAAAAAAAATTGTGACAAATGGAACCATCATCCTTCCTAGAAAGGAGAATTTCAAGAAAGGGAAGGCAACCATTCTCCTCATCTTCCATCGTGAACTTGATGGAGTCTGATTGAGGATTAAGGTGGGTAAGAAATAGATCCAATTTCTCATGACCATGAGCTAGATGACATAGGTGTCATTAACCCTCTTCAATTTTTTAGGGTGAAATTGAGGACATGCTAAGGGGAAAGAGGGGATCTCATCGCAACACTGCAAGTATGCTCATAGAATTCACCTTGAAAACTAAAGAAAGTCGAAGTGAGGTAGAGGCCAACTAATTTGGTAGCATCTTTATCAATGATGTGATTTATGCCCCTTGGATGGGGATTTTGGTGTAGAAGGATATGACATCAGAACCAACCAGCGAATCTCCAAGTTCAAGTTTGATGTCTCTCCATTCTTGAGCAATGAAGGCAGAGTCCTTAACAAAAGAATTAGTGTGACCAACAAGAGGTTTAAGCTTATGGGCTAGGAATTTTGCAAAAATATAGGTAGGTCCACCTATTGTGTTAAGAGTAGGCCTTAAGGGAGCCTCAAATTTATGTATCTTTTGCAAGCCATAGATTCTAGGGATAAGGGGATTTCTCTCAATGAGCTTTCAGGAAAGAGAAATAAGAGATGGATCAAATTTAATAGTTGATGCTACCTCCTTACAAATGGACTTAATGAGATTCTTCTTAAGCTTGGTGTAACTCACACTACTAGATAGATGGTCTACCATCTTGTGGACATAATCATACTTATCAAGAATGACAATAGCTCCACCTTTGTCCACTCTAAGGACGATAATGTCGGGGCTGTCCCTTAAGGACTTAAGGGCAAGAAACTAAACCTTGCTCACGTTTTTCTTAGGAGGATTATCCTTTCTAAGAACAACAACACAATCTTACCTAATAGTCTCCTTGACATTGTCTACAAGGTCCTTGATCCCATAATCGATGCTACAGATAATGTCATGAGTAGGAATCTTACTAAGGGCAAGGGAAAAATTGAGACCCTTATTAAAGAACTAAAGACAGAGGGATCAAAATATTTGCTGAAAAAATTAATAACATTCTGAAAACCCAACATAGATCTATTATTATTATTATTATTATTATTAGTTGTGTAAGTGGAATTTATGTTGTTATTGTTATTATGGAACAAGGAGGAAATTAAGTTATTATCATTAATATATCCTTATTCTATATTTAATTGGAATTAATAAATATTTATTATCTTTATTAATGTTATTTCTCATATTGTTATAATGTCTATTATTATTCTTAAAATAAGAGGGAGACAAGTTACTAATATAATATTACTATTATATCTATTAATATTAGTATTATCATTCTTAATAATAATTTATCAACTTTAATAATGTCCTTATTTTTATATTTATCAATCCTCGACGAAGAGCTGTTATTGAAATTTAAATTAACGGAGAAAGATACTTCACTCGCTCTGGAAGGAGGAACCGAGTTTGAAATGCAAGGATCCACGATAAGGGAACGGAGAGGAGGAGGGATGCCGCAGGACTGGGAAGACGGAGGTAGATCTGGAGAGGGAGAGGAAGGCGATGATCAAGTAGTAATAGGTTGGGTTGATGAAGGGGAACAAGGAGCATAATGAGGCTTGGTTGATGAGTGCGTTGAAAGAGTTACACTGGACATGGTCAGTATGAAGTCGCAAAGTCGCCCCCAAGAGGTCCTCGTCTGCAGTCAGGAAGTGCGACCTGAAATGCAGTGGGACCATGCAACCTTCTTAAGTCACAATCCACCTGAATCGCAGAACCACATTCCAAAACCTCAAGGAAGAAGCCAGAGGGCATGATCTATCTGCAACGTGATTATGCAACCTTCAGTAAGTCACACTTCCACCCAAGTCACTTAATCATGTTTTTTTTTTTTTTGGCCTCAGGCGAGCTGCCAGGAAGTGCGACCTCGCCTGCAGCGTGACTCTACTACCTCCATGAGTCGCACTTGCTTACGAACTTTCTCAAACTATGGTTGCATACATAGCCATAGTTTTCTTTAAATAAGTGAAGGAGGTTATACAAGAACATATAACGCAGTACTGTTGAGGCAACCTTTTGTGTTTGACACATTGATTAACAAAGAGAAATATTATGAACACCCCCAAGCACTAAAAACTAAGTGTTAGGAGTAAAGCCAACAAACCAGGTGGTAAACATCTCCAGAAAAACCATGGTATTTTATTCGATCACCAACGTGGACACTTCCCTAAAGAAAGCTCCAGTCGAAAGCAAGGAGTGAAGGTCTGTGGACATATATTAAAGTTCATCACCATGTGTTGGCTACAGTTTATTTTTGAAAAAAATTGACATTGTTTGATGGGACATGGGGGGTTGAGAAGCCAAGATAAAGTGGTATTTCAAGAAACTAATGCATGTTCCAATAGTCACAAAGCTGCCTAAAAAGTATGGCACCTGAGGTCAGAAAATGGCACGACTGAAGTTTGGAGATATAGCTCTGAAGTGCGACCTGCATTGACGGCGAGCAATATTTTCTATGTTATTGTGTATTTAATGTCTGTAAGATAGTATCTGATAGTACTACGAAATGGATAGCCGCCATCCACCATACATAAAACCATGCTATGCATCGAGAGGTGCATTTGAGATGTGATGAGCTATGCATCCATGTTACGAATTTGAATTTATATTTACCGCTTGAAATTTGAGATTATATTTACCACTCAGCCAATGTTTTCTTGTAGTTGCTAGTTATTTCTGAGGCATAGAAATGGCTTAAGTTCCACACCAGGTCGAGCCAAGTCAGTATCTGACCACTGAGTCTGTTACGATTCGATCCGTGCGCGCGACAATGTCGGGCAACGAGCGAGAGCTCGAAGGTATTTCACCCGTGAATCTGTTGTTGAATAGAATGATATTTGTCAGGCCACGTTCAGCACAGAGACCCCGCGGAATCAGCCCTACCAAACAGTTGCCCGAGGCGTCCAACGAAATTAGCTTTTGGTTTTTTCCAAGCTTCTGCGGGAGTGTAAAACATATGTTCTAGATCATCAATGTTTGCAGCTGCCCTCACATTTTGCAGTGCAAATAGCGTTCATCCAGGTCGATGGCTTTATCGCCAGATAAGTGCTGTGCAGCTCATGAAACCACTGTAACATAAACATGGACACTAGTGTATTTATTTTTCTCTACAAACCATTGTAATATAAACGTGGACATTTATGTATTTATTTTTCTCTACAAACCACGCATTTCTAAGTGGTTTGCAACACAACATAAAACCACTGTAACATAAACGTGGACATTTCTTTATCTGTATACATTGGGACTGTTCCATGCCGCAAGAAGATGCCCACCATCACACAATTTTATCTTTGGATTTAGTGTAAAAAATGGATAAACATGCACTCCAATGTATCTACAACTAGCATACTATCGTCTGAAATGGACGAAGGGAAAGTCAAAAGTGAACCAGGGTTGACACCTCGACTGAGAAGGCAAAGATGTTGGGATCTATTAAGCCTCTCGGGAAAGTCAAAAAGAGAATTGGGGATGAAACTTCACATCCGGGACTGAGAATAAAAGGAGGTTGTGATATATTGAGCCCCTGATAAGATATAGGACTCCATTATCCTAAATGGAGTAGCAGTTCCTAGATTGCAGAGTTCTAAAGAGACTAGGAGTTAATTTCATTAAATTCTAATAATACTTTTGTATTTTATTTAAGACTATGTTATAAATTTAAAAGAATTAGATGTGTGTACCATTTTTGTCATATATATATTGGAATTTTAGTAGAGATTAGTTTTTATATTTATTTTTTAATTTGGTTAGAGATGTGTTAGAAGTTCATTCTAATGGCATGTTTGAATAATGTCATTTAGAAAAATTGTTTTACGGTTTTTTTAGGACATTGAGTTAATCTGTATTAAAAAATGTAATTTAAATAATGAAAAATCACAATCTCATCAAAAAAAATTATATCATCAAATTACTTTGCAAAATGCAAATAAAACAGCTAAATTATATGCATTAAAACAAACTCCAACACTAAATTAGACATTATTATCAAAATGTTCAATACTCTAATTATTGGAGTAGCATGATCTAGATTATCCACAGTGTTATGTTTCTTATGTCGACATTTTGAACCCCAAAGGGGGTCCATCCTTAGGACCAAATTTGATAGAATATGAATGACAATTATTTTGAGAGAAGAAACTTCCGACCAGAGTATGTATACAAAAACTAGAAATTTTTTATGTATAAGCCGACCTATGAATTATTATTTTGATTTTTATTTATTTTTAT
>APFE031035889.1:50324-120097 GCA_000404065.3 Pinus taeda | reverse complement strand
TTGGAAGGTGAAATATCCGGTAAAAGCCCATACAGTCAATCTCTGTATGAGAAATATTGTGTTCTCACAAATCTTAGATCCGAGGCGGTTGAGTTGGTTGCTGGTGGAATTCGAATTTGCAGTAGTGTTTTCTTGGTGACAAAGCAGCAATGTTTTTCAACGGATTGTGATTGGAGTATGCTCTTGAGGGCAGCTTAAACTATATTGCATGGAAGGACAGGATGGAAGCAATATTGGATGATAACGGGCTGAAGGAGTTCATAGATACGGATATCCCAAAGCCTACTGATGCTACTCAAGCTGATGCTTGGCAAAAGAAGATCGCAAAATGTCGAAGGATCCTGTTGGAGGGCGTGAAGGATCACATTGTGTCCAGCCTCCATGGAAAGGCTACTCCATATTTGATGTGGAAATCATTAACAGAATTATTCCAAAGCAAGAGCGATCAGAGGAAGCTGGCGCTCAAAGATAAACTCAGAAACATCAAGTGTGAGAATGGAGACAATATGCCCCAGTATCTCACGAAGTTCACCCAATGCCGGGATGAGCTGGGAAGTGTGGGGGTGACTTTTGATGATGAGGATGGTGAGTCTAGCACTCCTTGGCCTTCCTAAGAGCTGGCATAGCTACCGGGACTCGGTGAATGGAAGGGAGAAAACTGCCAAATTGGGAACGGCTAAGGTCGGAATTGATGTAGGAGGAGATCAGACGGAGCACCAGAGACAGTTCTTCATCTATGCATGAGGAGAATTGTGCCTTAGTGAGTAAGGCAAAGAAGGGGAAGGGTAAGGTTTCTCTTTCCGAATCCAGTTCTTCCAATGATGGGAAGAAGGTTGACAAGTCGAAGGTGATATGATTTCGTTGTCATGAGTTGGGCCATTATGCTACTAATTGCCCAAAGAAGAAGTCCAAGAAGGGATCCGAGGAAGGATTTGAAGGTGAGGCACTTGCTTCACAGTTTGAGATGGATTTCACACTCTTCGCATGCATGTTTTCATCCATGATGGGAAGTGGTTGGTTTCTTGACAATGGACCTTCTTTCCACATGACCGGTGACAAAAGTTTGTTCAGTACTTTGGAGGAGAAAGATCTCCAGATACTCATAGGGATGGGTAATGATGAGAAGTATAGTTTCTCAGGTGTAGGCATGGTTATTTTTTAGAGGGAGCATGGAGCTCACCATACCTTGACCGATGTCAAGTATGTACCAGGACTAAAGAGAAACTTGGTGTCAATCGCGATGCTGGAAGACAGAGGCTATGATGTAGTCTTCAGAGACGGAAAGGTTTTCTTTAGACACATCATCACTAGACAGGTGAAGCAGATTGGTTCACGGGTAAAGAACCTGTATGCTCTTGAGGTTCAAGATGCATGCAAAGCCTTGAGCAGCAAGGCAACTGATGGAGACTTGGTGGTTGAGAGGGAGGGTATATTACCTCTCACCATGCAGAGCCAGAAGAAGTCTCAGACGATTGTGGAGGAGCCATGATTGTTGCAGCAGCTTCATGAGGTTGTGGAGCAGCCACAATAGGGGAAGCTGAGTGGAGATTAAGTAGAGACATTTACTCATGCAGAGACATCCAATAGGGGGAAACTTCGAGCCAGGTGGGCTGAGGGATCACATGCAGCCATACCTCCAGGTAGGAGGTGGGAAGATATAGAGTGATCGTCCGAAGGAGGAGGGGCAGGATCCTTGAGGTACCCAACCTCTTGGATGAGACCTCACTATAGGAGCCCCGATGTGGAGTAGCAGGAACTGACTGATCGAGTAGAGACAAATGCAGATGGAGCGATAGAGAGAGCGACAGTGCAGGGAATCCCAGGACAGCGCATAGCTAGCAGGCTGCAGCAATGCGAGAGGCACAAGTGTTTTGCACAGTGCTAGGTGGCATAGAGAGGTGTGCAATGGAGCGAGATGCATGGAGAAGTTGCAGTAGCGCAGATGTCAAAGAGGAAGCACTTGTCAGCAGCAGGTAGAGCTTCAGCATCAGAGTATGTTCTAGCCCAACAGAGTGGTCAATTAGGAGTGTTTTTGTTCCAAGTGTTGTTGGAACAAGTGGACCGGGTAGATGTGTTGCATGCAGAACATTCCAGAGTTACAAAATCAGGTTCGAGAGAAAGTCCTTCTTGTTGAGAAGGGGTGTTGAAAAATGTGCAACAAGAAATGTTAATTTTAGAATGTGCTAAAAATATACCTGCTAAAAATAGCATGTCTAAAAATAACATGTCTATAAATAGCAGTTTGGCCAGTGAGGTCATTGGCCACATTGGGTGAGAGATGAAACTGCTAAAAATAGAAAGTTCTAAAAATAGCATTTATGGGTCCTTTCCTATTTATAACAGTCCCTAATCTATCTATAGGAAGTAAAATTAATTTTGGTCTTAACAGCAGTTTAAAATATTAATTAATTAATCTCCATGAATTAATTAATTATGGAAAATTAAACTTGAAGTCTTTATGAGATCATGGAATTATTTTCTCCCTTGATTTAGGAATTTATACCTTGATTAAAGGAGATAAGGTTCAGTTCTATAATGAGAGGATGAGTTGACTTAGTTTTACTTAGTCAAGTCTAGTTAGATTAATTTAACAAGTTGTTAAATTAATGAAATATAGTTTGTTAATGCTTGCATGCATGTGACAACTATTATTTCAGATAACTGAGCATTCCCTCATGGACAACTAATGCATGTCAGTTCAGACAGAAACCCCGTTGAGATCAGATGTGGGACAGTGTACTATCAGATGTTTGGATATTTCTAGCAAGTATTCATTGCATGGAGAAGGATCTATTATAGGAGATTGGATGACTTCTGGCCTAGGTAGTCTATGATTTTCATCTTCTGATTGAAGATCATCAGAGTACAGAGAGAGCAAGATAGCTATTGAGCTGATTCTTTTTGTATGTTGTTGAGGATCTACACTTGATTGATAATACATGGTTGGGGTTTTATGCTGGTGCTTTCCCTTGGATATATCTTATGTTATGTGTGATTATTTCTCTTGATCAGTTATGCATGTTTCTACTCGATGTTGCTCATGAATTTTATTATGCTTCCACTTAATTTTTTGTAGAAGTAGAACAAGTATTATGCTTTAGGACATTGCATATATCGGTTTGTTCTACAGGTGAAATTTCTACAAAATTTGTTATCAACTTCAGAAACATGTAAAAGTTTCTCTTACTTTCTATTTACATAAAACCCTTTTTTTTCTGTTTTGCTTTTAATTAGGGCTTTGTAATGCCTTGCATATAGCAGACCCATACGGGCACACTGTTTTCAGAAACAAAACCCCAAATAGCGAAATGCAAAGCAAGCTGTCACCACACCTTCCTCCTAAAAGCAATCCTTCCCATTTTGGATGGTTCTTTCTAGATTTACCCGTGGCTGAACTCATATACCACAATCGCCAAAACTGAATTAACCTGATCTGGTTTACAATACAAATAGAACCAAATAACATTAACTCTCGTAGGTAAAGGCAACTCACAACACTCATTGCCCCGTAGGAATAGATTCATAAAAATGGCATTGCCATTTTTTAATCAGACAGCCCAACATGAATGCAGTTACGGCACTTCAACTGTGAGGTAAAAATACGATCTGACTATGCAAACCTTTTGGTTTTTACATATATTATGCCCCATCTGTTAGTGAACTGTGAAATCCCTTATACCTGATTGCCGATCAGCAGTCAATACTTCTTGTTTTCAGAGCTACCCGCAGATTAACATGAAACCTTAATGTCATAAGATTTACTCCTACTGCGTTTTCTAGCCAACGTTTCATTGAGATCACTGACGATTTTTTTTCTCTTTTCTTTGAGCTGGCAAATCTCAAGGCTCAAACGCAACAGGCAACCACGTTTTGACTGTGGCTTGGAAAGACTCCAAGAGAGTTAAAAACAATTGATAAGCAAGGTCGCACGCAATTACCATGTGACAAGCATACATAGCAGGCAACATCAATAACATTAAACAGACTTTTATGAAACAAACAACTGGTCAAGGAACAAGCAAATGACACCAGAGGCGATGAGACTCATGTAGCTTAGTTGGCCACGTTGATTCCATGTTGTACATCAATCCTACTCACCTGCTATCGGCAGATGGCACACTGGTCAATAATATAGTTCTCGCTTCTAATGTTTGACTCGGCCTGTGGTTTCCAGCCCATAGTTTTGGGCAAACCAGAGTTTTGTAGTGCGGGTTCTATGTGCCCTAAGCCTTTTTTAAGGCATGATATGTTCAGCGTAAAGCATGCATAGTTCTGGCATCTATTGTGTCTTCCTGTGTTGCTCTCTTCCATTTCCCTGTTCTCATTGGAATATATACTCCTATCAAGAGGACCACAGATATTTAGTATATTTAGCCAATTTTGCATAATTGGCAAACTTTACATGAATACCATTCAGATTGCCCAGTTCACACCTGTAATTAAGAGGCTGGATTCCAGGAGGTGGGTATTCAAGCTAAATTGCCCACAAACCTATCACCGAAATTAACATCATACTGATCACCCATTATTAGGGTTGGAATTAATCCAAATTAATCCAACATAAACACCAACAGGATCCACACTAGTAGAAATATATGAGAGATGGGTTTATAGGATATGACAACTGGAGTTACAAAAACTGAAAAATGCTTAACATGAGCTACAATGAGAAGAGAGAACCCACCTGATGTTTCCTGCAGCTCTTCGGTTTCGGTTCCATCTGCTGCTCTTGCCACATAACGCCTGCCAAGCACTCCCTGGGTTGGTTTTTCCACTGTCCAAGCCCTCCATTGGCTTGAAGAACTCTCGTATTGAACAGGAATACATCGTCCTATCAACTTCAATCCGTAACACAATGATGACGAAAGAGAATGAGATGAAGATGGCGAAGTGGGGAGCTGTGACGATGAAAATATAACAGAGAATGAACAATTTGAAATGCTGCTAACGATATTATCTGCATTGGGTTTAGCAGGCCTTGCGAGACATCTATATGGAGATGCTGCAGAGGCCATTGCCATTGCTTCTCCTTATCTATGTGAGTGACCCAACACTACTCATGCCTCCCAACTCCAACCAGCAATAGAAGTGATAATTTTTCTTTCGTTGGTTTTTTTATTAATAATTAATATTCTTGTTCCACGGGGAACCCCCAACTACCCTACCCATTTGGACATATATATGCTGTCTGTAACGTTTCTTAATATTCAAGAAAAATATAGCTTGATGTTGTTAGGTGTGGTTGAAAAATGAAATGGTCTTCGCTTAAAAAGCTTTTTATCTTTATCATTTTGGCTCTCTGAGTTCTGTACCACCCAAAATCTCAACCAATAAACTGGATGCCAGAAAATCTACTCAACGCTCAACACTGTAAAGTTCATGTATTCGGGATGTTTTTACAAATTACTATTTCACCAGAATCTTGAACGTACACTATTATAATCTCAGTCAGCGATGACATGTCAAAAATTACAACAAATTGATAAGAACTACCTATTCACTCAACTGGCAATGGCATATCATATGGTGGCACGAATTAATTTTATTGACTTTGGCAACACTCCGTTATGAATTCATTCATTCACATGGAGTGATGAATTGACTAATATTTCAAGAATATAGATAAAAGAAGATAACCAAGGATTTCTGCATCAGTAGATTGTAGTGATGTGTTTTGCAGCTTAGTCCGGAGGAGTTGTTACGAGCAGATGAAAGAATATAATATTATATTCAAAATTAAAATTTTATAAGAGTTTTTATTTTTATAATAAATTATAGTTTTATTTATTTAAAATATAATTGTTTGGAAGATCTGTGTCCCTATTTAACTTGTAGCCATGATCTGATGTTTTAGGGGAAAGTTCATTGTGCGCTTCTAGTTGCATATTCACATGCCTCCTCTCTAGGTGGTTTTCAATTTTAAGAATTTTTATTTTAAAAATGTAGAGGTTTTTTCTTAAAATTGGGGAAATTAAGATTTATCACTTATAAGTAAAGTGTATCCAGTTACCCCGGATGCGGGTGTTATGTAACGCATTAATGGAGGAGGCGGCCTCATTAAAGGCCAAGTGGCCACCAGCCCAAGCCAAGTGGCCCGAAGCCTCGAGAAGGCTTTCATTCTGTCCGGCCAACATTAATGGCGGAGGCGGGAGAATAACCGGGTGTGGGGGTATATTGGTCAGTTGCCTCAAATCGACGATGAGAGGGGTTTGGCGAGAAGGAGAGTGAAGCTCTGTCTAGAGAAAGTTCTGTCTGGTCACGCAGGTGAGTGGGGTGCCTGGTTCTTGGATGTTGGCACCACAGGTGCATAAGCCCAAGCACCGACCTCGACCCTCGGCTCTGGAGGCCCTGGTTTTAAGCCCGGATTCGCAGAGAATTCGTGGCTCTGTGCTGTGGGTAGAAACATGGTGTGTCATTCTGTCTGGTAGCAGCTTGGTTTACGAGCGCCCTCGACCTCCAGAAGCTCTGGGTGTCGCGGTGTCTCAATTCCTTTGTGTCCTGGTTCAAAATTTAGTCCTTTGGTTCTGGTCGGCTCGGCCCTCTGGAAGCAGTGCACTCCACGCAGCTTCTGAACGGGCTCAGCTCTCAACCGGGGTGGTAAGCACGGCTGTTCATACTTGTTCTCCATTTCCTGTTTTGAATTTGGTGTGCAAGCTGTTGCACGGGCTCAGCATCCTCAGTGGTGCACAGCCTCTGGGTAGAATTGGATTTGTGTTATCCACAGAATGCCACGTGAGCGGCAACGTGGCGCTTGCAGACGAGGGGGCTCAAGAGGCGGTGCCAGAGGGCGGGCCTCATCGCCACGCTCCTCAGCATCCTCGGAGGAAATCAGCTCACCCGGAGCTCGCTGAGCGCGCGGACGAGGCAGGGGAAGGGGAAGAGCCATGGTGTGTCCGTTCGAGGGGCATCCGGCAACCCGCTTCAGGATCCCTTGCCTGCTGGACAATGCGGTCTACTTTGTCTCAGTGCGCATCGAAAAATGCGATCACGCCGACCGACCAGAAGCCCTCGCAGCACCACGGCCACCCTCGCCTGTTCGGGGTCAGCAACTACAACCTTCGGAAGCCACGGGTGCGGTGGCGGGTGATAGAGCTGGACCAAGCGAGTGCCTCAGACTCCTTTGGATGCACAGTGGTGGAGGAGCAACCAGGTGCATTTATCAGCCCAGCGGTGGAGGAGCCACCAAATCCATGCACCTAGGCAAACGGCGTGGTCGTTCGGGGTGGTATGGATTCTCTTGTTTCAGTTTTTGGTTATCGTTGCAGCTGCAATAGTTAGTCAGGAGTGTCAGTCTGTGTTTGGGGTCGGGTCGCACCCCTCAGGTCTTGGAATGTCGATTTTAAAGTCTGCGTCTGTAATGTCAATCTATTTCAGTCATGTTTGGGTCTGTAAACTCCTCCCTCGCCATGGCAGGGAGTGGAAGGTTTAGTTGTGGATGGTTCTAGTTCGGGGTTCAGTTTTTGATGGTTCTAGTCGGCGGAGAGTTTCTTAGTCCTTTTTCTCTCAGGCTCAGTCTCAGTCTAAGAATGTTAAACTGCTCAAGTAGCCATCTTAGGGTGGCGGATGTAACTCACTGTAACTTTTTTGTATTATAATAGAATTAGTCTAATTTACACAAAAAAAAGTGTATCCAATTAAAGCATTAACTACCATAATGATTTGAAGTTGAAGTCAAGGTTGTAATTACAAATAATTCATATATTGATATGCTACAATTGAAAATAATTTATAAAGTTATGCGTTCCCATTACCGAATTTATAAAGTTATGCGTTACGATTATCGAAGTTATGTGTTACGATTACGATCACCAAACCCTGCTACTCATGGATTTTCATACTACTAAACTTATATTATTTATGAAAAAAGAGTGACTACTTGTATTTGTTTATGGAAATGGTAAATTTGTAGTATATTATTTTTAAAAGCTTTCTTAATTAAAAAAATTAATTATTTTAAAATATATTATATATATATTATATAATATATTTCAATTCTTTAATTTTTATTTGAAATCCCTAAAACGTTTTATCAAGAAATTAATAAATGTATTTTATTTATTTAAAAATATTAATAGAATTTCTATTAAATAATCGTTAACTTAAGATTTTCAATATTTTATTATATTACCTTTTGATCAAACATATAATTATCTTATTTAATTATTTTATAGTTATTTTATAACTTTTCATTGTCATTAGTTATTTATATATTTTTTAATTATTAAAAATTAAAGATTGATAACTCACAGGGTAGAATAGATGGCGATACAAGGTGTACTTTTAAGGCACTTTGTGGTGTTAAAGTCACAATCCAATCATGTTAATGGTTGATGTAAGCCAGGACCATTATGTTAATGGTTGATGTTCAGCCAGATTGGTGATCCCAAGTGATTTTGATGGTTTAGATATCCTTGGTTCATTAGTTTTCCAGACCAATTTTAGCCTTTAGTCATATCACAACTCACACAACTTAACAAACATTTTATTTTTTAAGTTGATAATATATAACTTTCACATAAATTTTAAATTACTCAATATTTAAATTTTTGTTTTAAATAATTTCATTTATTTTTATTTTTTTTAATTTAAATGCAGCATTTATTATAAACATTGTCATATTAATAGATATATAATTTATTTTTTTAATGTATAATTTTTCCACTTCTTAATAGATAATTATAGACATTAAGACAAATCCACTAAGTTATTATGAACAAAAACTAAATTAATATAAATTTCCAAATTAATTAATAGGTATAATGAAATTTAGAAAATATACAAACTTAATAGATATAAATATTAAAGAATATGTACAAACACTTGTTATATTTATATATATATATATATATATATATATATATATATATTATTCTAACTAAAAGACTAAATGACATTTTTTTGAGAATTGATAATAGTAAGATTGTGACTTTTTAATATTGAAATAACGAAATATAGAATATAAATAAATAAATAAAAAGCCTACAGTTCTACATAATTAAGTTTTATTTACTTTTTACTTTCCTTGCTACTAAAATCTTTCCATTCTCATTTTGTTAAACTTTTTACCTTACTCACACACATATTTGGGAATTGTTCTCACATCTATGTGTACAAGTTTAATATTGTCCATAACCACATTTTCAGTGCAATCAATAAACCCATATGTGCATGTTTAATATTGCATGGATAAATATATACAATGAATTTTAATTTGAAATTATGAGATTTTGTGACTTACAATAATCTAAGTTTGACAGACTACATATTTTCAAACTACAATTTACAATAATTACTCTTACTCTTTTTTAATATGATTGTCATATTTTTTAATTTTATCTTTTATTTTGGTTTTTTAATTAGTTTTTGTTACTTATCTTATTTATTGGACATTGGTTAAAAATAATAAAAATCATATAAATTCAAATTATATTTTATGATTATTTTAATAATTTCAAATCAAATTAAATAAGGTTGTATATCCACATTGTTTAATTAATAAATGAAATGATGAGTTTCCAGGTATTTTCTCTGGTCAATTTTGTCCAAAATTCTAGAGATTTTTAAGAATCATATATTGTAATATTAAGTTGTTTAATTTGCAAAGTTGAGTGGTTTTTAAGGGTGTTGAATCCATTTATGCATTCAAAAGTGCATTTGAAATAATAAGAAATAGCAATCTTGCTCAAAATTGTGTTGCAAAATTCCGGCAAAAAAAGAAGCGTGTATTAGTTAGACATGTCATATAAGTTAAAATTAATATGAATCATGCAATTTCAAATTATATTTTATGATGAAGCGTGTATTAGTTAGACATGTCATATAAGTTAAAATTAATATGAATCATGCAATTTCAAATTATATTTTATGATATTTTTTTCAATTGTTTTAATAAGTTGCAAATACAATTAAATGAAAATAATAGTGAGTATTCTCATTCTTTTAATATGATTATCATTTTCTTTTAATTTTTATTTTTCTCTCTGCTTAGTCATTCGGTGATAGGAAGGTCATAGGTTTGAAACTCCACCCTAAAAATTCTAGCCATGTTAAGGGCTTGTGTGCCTCACGCCAGGTGCAATTCCCTAGTGACTTTGATGGCTTAGATGCCTCTTGGTCACGGTTTCTCAAGCCAAAGGTTAAGCTTGTAAAGGCTTAGATGTCTCTTGGTGGCCATTTCTCAAGCCAAAGGTTAAGCTTGCAAAATCCACGGGTTGTCTTGTGCATTGTTAAGGCACTCCTAGATGTTAAGCAATTTGTTCAATTCCCAACTCTATTCAAGTGTTATTCTCAACATGACCATGACCATGATGTAGCCTCAACTTACAAAAAATATATATATTTAATTCATTAAATGTTTATTGTATTCATTTACTAGAGATTAATTCAATATTGTAGGAATCATACAACTTCAAATTATATTGTTTCATTCATTAAATGAAAATAATAATTAATATTCTTGTTTATTTACTATTATTATCATTTTTTTTAATTCTTCATTTTTTTTAATCTTTATTTTATCTAATTTATTAAATGTTCACCCTTCTATTTCATTTATCAAAGATTAGATAAAGTGGTAGAAATCATACAACATCAAATTATACCATTTTATTCACTCGCTCACAAATGACCATGTGTTATACTTTTACATGGTTAAAATAACATGATGTGTGTGTGTGGGGGGATCCTTAATTTTTGTGGTTATTTTATGGAAATCTAGTATTTGAAAAAAGCACATGGCTTGTTGGGAGAGTGGTCACTCGATGCATACATTTCATGCAAATGCCAAAATAAATTAAGTCGTAAATACAATGTGACTTCAAAATGAAAGAATCCATATCCATCTTTTTTAAGTCTCTCTACATCTAAATAAAAAAAACAATATCCAATGTTTTGTTTTGTTTTTACCATGATGAGTTGGTAACTTGTTGTAGTAATCTGGGTTAGGCCCAAAATCAAACCTAGAGTATATCCAACAACACCAAGAGTATATCCAACAACTTATAAGCTAGATATACCAGGAATTTATTACTTAGCAAGAGTTGAGACTCCATGAGGGTGGTCGAGCATTCTCCTTAAGCCTTAGCACAATCGACCAAAGATGTCCCCCTGTGAGATTTGAAACCGAGTGGAGGGTATAACATCCCATTGTGTCAGTCACTTAATCGTCAACTATTAAAAAACTAATGCCTCGAGATATAAGGCCTACCAAGGTATAAATACTCATTATAGTAATACTCTTTATGAAGACATGATACATGTGAAGCTTCTACGAATATACCATTTTTAAGTAAGAACTGTGGTTTTTGGTAGATTTAAAGATTTCTATCGGTTGAAAATATGATGAATCCTTTACATCTAAGTAGATTTCAAAAAAATAAGCTCCAAGGCATCCACTAAGTTCAAAGGCATTTTCTATTAGGTATTATTTCAATATAAAATACTTGAACCAAGTTATCTTTTTTCCTTTAACAATATGATTTTAGCATAGTTGGCAGGCAAATAGAGTGTATCATTATTTTCTTGTAGTTGGCATATCAATTTTTTGATTGGTAAGTAATAAACAACTTACTACAAAGTATTAAATTTTTTGCATGCAAACTTATATTGGATCCAAAGTCAGTTTTGATTCAGTGGTGCATGCCCCAATATGCAAAGCATCTAGTTATAATAGGGATGGGCCAATAATGTCTATTCTTATATGTTTTGAACATTATTTTGTACACAATAGTAGAAGGAGAAATTGATAGCATAATAAAAATGTACACGTAAATTAGTAATCATGGCTTTGTTGTAAGGTTGCAAGTTGTACATGAATGGGGTTGCTTAAAGTTTAATGGTTCTCTTGCAGTGTCTTTTCCTCTACTTTACAAATAACTAGAGCAAAAAAGAAGTATTAAAGTGAGAAAATTCATTAAGTTAGGAAACCATAAATAAAAGGTATATAAGTGAAATATTTAGATTTCAAAAATGTTTGTGGAACATAATTGAATTACAACTCTTTGTGGAAACCAAAATGTTAGTAGAATATAATAGACCACAATTCACTACCCGAGAAAAAAATATACTATATTTTTGCAACATATCCAACTAATATTATATTCAGTGTTCCCTTCCCTGTTTCGGGGGTATGCTAGTTTCTGTATAATGCATTTATATTGATATGCAATTTCACAACTAAGTAAACATATAAGTTTCCCAAAAAAAACTTGATGTGAGTGTTAACATTGGTGATGGATGATTTAAGTTGGCATGTAAACAAATAAAGGTTTCTTACAAAATATTGTAGTTTAGCGACTACCATGATTATTTCAAATGGTTGAATTTGTATGATTTGTATGAGTACCTTAATTTGTTATTTTTTATTTTTATCATTAATGTGATTGAAAATTAAGTCATTGAATTTCTCTCTTTGTATGAGTCTATTAATTTGTTATTTTTTATTTATATTATTAATGTGAATGAAAATTAATATGTTATTAGATGAGTAAATTTATATTTATAGTTATGATTAAGGATGTAATAATTAAAAGCCATAATTTCAAATTACAGTTATATTTGCTATTATCTTATCATAAAAATGTATAGGTAATCAATGTTGAATTTGGAGTTTATAAATCATGGTTGGTAGTGGAATATCAATTAGGTGGAATTTGTGTTCTCAACTCTTTAAGGACTTCAAATGAGTAAGGTATCACTCATCCTCTCTCTAATTATAACATTTTAGGTTCTTGTTCTTGGATTTTGGTGGCACCTTCTTACATTATCATCACTCGCTTGGTATGCATATATCATTTATATAATATGTTGCTATGTTCTCTATTGTCTTGAAAAAAAATGGGATTTATATGGGTTGTGAGTTTATGTTTGCTTTGCTTTTAGGCTTCTAGATAGTGTTATATGTGTTTTTCTTTGGTAACTTTGAATGTCTTTACAATGTTGGTACACTTGTACTATCCCCTTTAAACAATCTTTTGTGGCTCTATATCCTTTTTATGGACCCAAATATCTTGATACTTTCACAATGTTCAACCACATTTTGTGCCCTATCTACTTTGGATATTTGGGGTTGGTCACATTTGTTTTATACCTTATAATTTTCAGTAACATTGTTTACTATATATATATTTTTTTATTTCTATCCATATTAATATATGTTAAAATAATAGGTCATTTCATTCCTCAATTTTAATGGCCCCTCCATAACCTGGTTTCCATCTCTATCCTTTCCCTTCTCACTTTTAGGCTTAAATTGTTGGATTTTTCTTCCACGGTGATGAATGTAATATACTAATGGTCTAGAATGGATCATTATATAATTTTTCAACTATCATATTACTTTCATGAAGGAAAATTTAGAGTAATTGGCTTGTAAGGCCCATTTTAGTGGTAGGTTCTAGTTTGGAAATTTGGGGTCTAGAACCTTCTAGAGCTATTTTTAGGCATCAAATGACACTTTTTGGAGTCAAATCTTTGTGGCCATAACTTCCAACCCCTCAACATTGCTCTACACATCTAGAGGAGCTTTCAAATGGGAAAAAATCACCTCAATCTGAGCTTGTATCCAAAAGTTATGCATCTCGCAAGTTGACCTAGCCTATTGACCACCATGGTACCAAATGGATGCCACATCAACCCCCATTACTCACACACGTGGTACTAACCATGTGTGGAACTTTAAGAAGATTCTACAAGATACAAAACCTTAAACCAATTAAGGGTCAAGGTATGTTAAAACCCTAACCTTAGATAGCTATCAAGTTATGTTAAATATTGGGTTGCTAAAAGGAGAGGGTGCTCCATTATTTTAGCATTGTACTTATTCCATGGTTGAGCAAAGCATTTAGGAGAAGGATTTGAGAACATAAAAGAGGAGGAAGAAGATCTTTTAGCATCCATTCAAGTCATAATGTCACAAGAAAATCCATAGTTAGTGCCCCTATCTTTGTATTTGCACATTTTCGTAGCCAAAGAAAAGAGAGTGGAGAATGGGCCTCACCTTCTAGTTCAGTTTTATCCCACTTTTGGTTTCCTATTATACATCTTGTGTTAATATGTATGGATGATTTGTTCATTTACTTATTCTTTATTTTTCATGTTTTAGTTATTTTCACAAGTTTGAGCAATAAGCTAATGATAATAAATCTAAGATCTAAGGAAATAAACATGCATAGTAAAAAAAATCAAAATAATACAAGATATTTTGTGATGAGTTGTTGTAGTGGAATATCCATGGTAATTTATAGATCATGTTGATATCATAGCAATTTTCTTTAAGGTTTTTGTGAGAAGTGACAGTATATAGGAATTCTTTAAGAAGGAAGTTGCAGAACCCCAGTCATGGTGGATGAGTCCAATCATAACAACCCTTAGCATATAATATAGGAGAGATTTAGGTTGAAGAGCAAGTCTCTAGTATCTCTCGCAATATGGCCCTCCTCATGGTAGATCTAGTGAAACAAGTTTGGGCCTTTGAAGGAGGTCGATGACTCTAATGCAAAAGTTGGATTGGATAAGAAACTTGAAGGTAGTGAAGACCCATAAAAGAAGTCGAAAAAAATCCCAAGAAAGAGCAACCAAGTTGTAGTGCAATTGCTCCTTCACAACATTTATTTAAAATGGAAGTGAAACTGGACATTAATCCCTACTAGAGTGAGATTGATGTTGTTAAGCTAAATCATCGGTTACAATAGTTAGAAGTGTATTCCAATGTTCGTAATATAGATGAAGAGCAAAACATTTCATTTTCCCAACTAAAACTAAAGGGCCATGCACTAATATGCTGGGAAAGTCATATGGAGACACTCTAGTTGGAGGGTAACCCACCAATAAGTAAGTAGGAGGTGTTTAAAATCCTCATAAAGTCCCAATTTTATGTCGTTGGGTATGTAAAGGACTGGTGGATCCATTGGCATTACTTTAGGCAAAGGCAAGGGTAGAATGTTTAAGAGTGTTGAAGTTTCTAATTTTACTTAGTTAGAAACTCTCCACGCACTTTATCTGATTTATTCCTACTTACTTGTTATTTTCCTTAACAAGTTATTTACAATGTAAATACTGAAAATAAACACTAGTGCATGCTCAACATATTACAGATGAGAAACTAAAAGAAACAAAAACAAACACACCATATGACACCATTATTTTTGGACTAATGTCCCCGAAAAAAACCAATGTGGGAAAATCGATGCAGCTATCTGAGGGTTTTCTTATTAAGCAATATCAGAGTACAATCTGGGTGTCAAAACTGGCCTACCCAACAGAGAATTTTCTTGGCAGTAATACCTCTCGGTTTCTAACAAATCTATTGGCTAAAACATTGGATAATCCTTCCGGCAGCTACTCAGCACCAATCTGCCCCAGAAACCCCAACGTCTACTGAATCTGGACTGTGTCAGCCTCTCATGTCCCAGCGATGGCATTGTGTCAGCCTATCTTGGCCTGCGTCAGCCCCAGGAGGCCCTGTGTCAACTCTCTGAGCCTTTGCGTCAACTACGCTGGCCCCTCTGTTGCTCTGCACAACACTTAGCTGCCTCTGCGTGGCCTTGCGTGAGCACTGGCTGCTCATGTGTCTCTCTCTCTAGCTGGTCTACTGCTATCCTGATACCATCTCTGCCTCTCTGTCTCTTTGTACTCAATTCCCCTTAGTTACCCTCCCGATCACTGATTCTATCTCTCTAAGCAAACCCCGCTCTAGAGAATAGAATGACTGATCACTCTGGTGTGCTCTCCAAGTGACCCTCAAGCCTCCTCTTGTACTTTTCTCGTTGACATATCAACAGCCGAGATTAAGTCCCTAATCAATGGCTAAGATTAGATCTGGCTTAATCCATGTCTTTTGGACCACTCTAACACAGGATTCATATTAATACACATTAATATTTTATTTTCCCTAAGTTTAGACTTAGGGACTCCATTAAAAATATTTTTTATTTTAATATCTCCTGATCTATTCAGAATCTGCCCAAACCCTTTCTAGGTATTGGATATCTCATGTGCCCCAACCTCTCCACAAAATTTCGTGGCTAGAGCACATTCGATGCTACCCCAAATTAACACTCCCTCTTAGCGAGGATTGTGCTCTAGCAATACCCCTCATTGAGTATTACTCTGATCATCCGTCATCGGTACCTGTGTTGATGCTAGGCCTTCTGCCCACCATCCTCTGCACTGTTGCCTCCTGTACTACTGCCCATGGTTCTGCCACTGCCACTGCTGCATCTGTACAATAGCTTCCTCTTCATCCATGTTGTTGCCGGTCCTTTCTCCCAACACTGCATCCGCACTGCACCTCCTCTCATCATGCTGCATCGTGCTGCCCACTACTACACTGCAACTCAGTTACTGAGAAGTAAGTAACTGATCTCCCAACTAACCTTCCTGTTGGGCTAGAAACACCCACTGATGCTGAAGCTCCCTCTGTCGTTGACAAGTGCTCCCCATCTCTGACCTCTGCACTGCTGCAACAACTCCTTGCATCTCACATCGTTACACACCTCTCTATACCTTCCTGCACTGGTGCAACACTCATGTGCCTCTCGCATTGCTGCAACCTGCTAGCTTTGCATTGTCTCGGGACTCTTGCACTGTAGCTCTCTCTACCACTCCATTCGCATCCATCTCTGCCCACTTAGCCAGACCTGCTACTCCTCGTCAAGACTCCCATAGCAAGGTCTAATCCAAGAGGTTGGGTACCTCAAGGATCCTACCCCTCATCGCCTATAGTCCACCTAACTACAGCTTGATGTCTCCCCACCTCCGCTCTAGTGGCGTGTGTGCACTCATGGCACAGTCATCGTCTATCAAAACCTCCTTCTATGCCCGTGTTGGCACTGCCTTAGTCTCGGAAGACTCTCCCTTACTCTTCTTCCTTGGACGGTGGGTCACATAATGACCCAGCTCCCCACAGTGGAAGCACTTGATCTTGGAGAGATCTTTCTTCTTTCACTTCTCTTGCTTTCCCTCAGATGTTAGGGCCACATCTTCCTCCTCCTACTTGACCTTGATCCCTTTGCTGCTGCTACCTGTCTTTGACTGTTGTTTGATCTCTTCTTGGCGAAGAGCTGCCCACATCTCATCCCAAGGTAGGAGAGTCCCTCTGCCCAGGATGCTCTGGACAAACACTTCCCACTCTTCTGAGACAGCATTCAGGGCTGTCCTTACCATAAGCTCCTAATCCGGTGTCGCTCCTATAGCAGTCAATTGATCTCGGATCTCATTCAGTCCTCCGAGGAAGGAGTCAAGCGTTTAACCCTTCTTCATCTGATACGACCTCATCTGGTTCTCGAGCAGCATTCTTCTCTGCACATAAGTATGTCGGTACAGGTTCTTGAGAGCCTCCCACATCTCAACTACCATTTCCTTCTCGGCTATATGTGGTACCACATGATCCTTGACCCCGTCAAGGATAATGCACTTGGCCCTCGCCATCGCCTCTTTGTACTTGTCATTGTCATTTGGGTCAACTGGGATAGCTCTCATCTTCAAGGCGAAGTTCTTGACACGATTCCTGTCAAGCATTAATAAGATTCTGGCCTTCCAAACTGCGAAGTTCGATGCTCCCTCCAGTTTATCCTGGTCTCTTACCCTGTGTAGTGCCATAATGCTCCTCTACTTCCCTCTTGGAAGTTCTCTATTCGAATCCTCTAAGTCTCTACTTCCTGTCTGGAAGTTCTCTTCTCGACTCCCTCTGAGTCCTGATTTCCCTCCTAGAAATCCTTCTGCCTCTTGTCGAGATGCCCCCTACTCTGATTGCCTTGTGCAACTGCACTTTTGATCCAGGTTCCTCGGCTAGAAACCCTCGGTAACAACTCCTTTGGCCCTGCTCTGTCAAGTATTGTTCTGACTACAGTACCTCACCAGCTCCACTCTGCAATATTCCTACAACCTTCTACACTCCAGCAATTTCCTCTCTGTGAACTGTATCAGCCCCTCTCTACCTCACGCTGGTTTTGCATCACCCCAGATGGGTCTATGTCAGCCCTCTGGCCCTCTACGTCAGCAACGCTGGCCTTTCTAGGGCTCTACGCAGCTCTTGGCGTCCTTTGTGTTATCACTTAAGAAACAATTTCTAAATTCTGAACATCAGTTTTATTGCAAAGGTTTAGTGTTAGTCCTAGTTTAGTTTCTTTTCCATGGTTGCTTTAGTGTTTAAGTTCTAGAAAAGAGTCTTGTTGGTATGGTTAAAGAAGGTTAACACTCCATTCTCGCCCATCACTGGTCCCACAACACACTTAAGTTCCATATGTCAATCTTCTTTCAAAGTTCTTATGCGCTACGAAACTGTCTAGGAGTTTTCGTAGCGCAAAACCCAGTCTAGGTGTTTTCGTAGTGCAAAACCCAAAATTTACACTGGCTGCACTACGAAATCGAGAATTCGTGCAGATCCGTAGAAAATCTCATCCAGCTGTCAAATCTATCAAAATCCGTTATTTTTACATCATCAGTTGTCAGCCCATACACTTTGCCTATCACATTCAACCGCTTATCCTCATCATTAGGGTCGTTAGGTGTCTTGGTACGCACAAGTTGCAAGTTTTGAAAAGGAGCCGAGTACTCACAGTCATGATTATGTTTGAGTTCATGCGTGAGGAGAAAATTGGCAGGTGTTCAAATTAGAATTCTTTTGAATATCAAGCGAGGCAGCGTTCGAGATTAAGACGGTGCAAGCTTCTTTAATTGTCACTTTGCAGGAATTCCATGGAGGGGTCTACAGAAAGGAAAGATCATAGGTCAGGCAGGTGTCTGAGGAACGAACCCGAAGGCTTAGATATTATCCTAAAGAACCGTGAAGTTGAACAAGCCTTCAAACAGGTTGACTGTTGAAGATTTTGTGAGAAACTTCAAGGAGGCCATATGCAAGTCACCAAGGAATTTGCTTTAAATTTCACAGGATTGAATTCGAAAGTTGGGGTGCTCGAATTACCCATCTCTCCAGAGGTTGTATCTACAGTCACTGGAATTCCAAGGGGACAGGAGAGGTGGTTCAAAAATTTCAAGTTTGATATGACTCCATGCAAGGAATTTTTGAAGCTAGAGTTCATTGATTCAGACTTAAACAAGTCAGTGCCCAGGAGTTTTGTCAAAGATTCATATGCCAATTTACTTACATGCATACAGAGGTACTTCACATGTGAAGGGAGGTATCATAAGGTGTATTCTTATCACTTCAAGCTTCTACTTCATTTCACTGGAAAGATATCTCTTGATTTGCCTTTCTATTTGTTTCGTAGCTTGGGAAAAATGTGTGACAAGGTTCAGTTAAAGAAGGAAGCCTGTGAGACCTCGTTGTTTCATCACGGCTTAGTCAAGTTGATCGTTTTGCATGAGCTCCAGAAAATAGATAGGGAGTGGTCCATGTTCATGTTTATGTCTGGTTTCAAAGACAAAACTGGTCTCAGTCCTCAGGCTACGAAGATTTCTCCACCAACAGTTAGTCATCGTGCAGAAACAAGATCCAGGAGATTCGTGAAGGTGAAAGCTAGGAAGCAGGTAAAGGAGCCCACAAGACCACTAGTAATCCAAGATACACCCCAACAGGCACAAAAAGAGAAAGGTCAGGTCGAAGAACGAGTACAAGAATAATTCACAGGGGAAACGGTTCGAAGAAGAGTAACCAGGAGTCAGTTAGCTAAAGAAAAGGGCAAGATAGTGGTTACCGAGGCAACCCCGGTTTCAAAAGGAAGTCTGAATGATTTGCTTCAAGCAATTGACATTGAATTATCTCCTCTGGTTCGAGCAGACTTGATAGAAATAGGAAAAGGCAAAACCAAAAGGGCCAAAACCTCTAAAAAGCTCGAATTTGATGATCAGGTCTCTGAATTTGTTTTTAAGCCAAGAAGACCTAGGACAAGGCGTTCAAGAGAGATACAAGAGGTGCTGCCAGAAGCAAGCGTAACAGGGGAGGTAACATAATCTCATGAAAGACCTATGGATTCACCAGAAACATCATCGTAGTTGCATAAAAATGATAGAGGTAAGGCAGTTATCTCTAAACAGGAGAAATGTAGTTTTGAAGAATTGGAAAAGAAATTGAAATTAGCAAATCTTGAAATTGCCAAAAAATAAAAATTCTCAAGAAAACATGCAATCAAGGAAGCTTATTTTAATAAAATGGAGGCTCTGTGGGAAGATAAGATGATTTCAATACCCGAAGTGGTCAATTGTCATGCTCAATACTACACCTGGACAGTCCCTGCAATAAAGGAGGCAAGATACATTAGAAGGGTCAATGCAAAACTGAGAGCTGGAACCAGAATTATGAAGAGGCAAATCAAAGATATGAAGATGCAACTAGGCCAGCGTGAAGGACACCCTTAGCTGAAAGAAATCACACAATAGGTAAGGATAAGTCCTGAATTTTGATAGATCACCTTTTGAAGTTTTCCTTGAAGAATGGTGCCTATTATATTCAGTTTTGGAACAACTTCATGACACATGGAGAAGCTATTTCAAGAAAAAGAAAGACTCAAAAAAGTTAAATTTTGGTTCTTCCTCAAAAAGATTTCCCTTTGTTTCTCAAAAAAGTTAAATTATGATTTAATGGACCTTTTTTGAGAAACAAAGGGAAATCTTTTTGAGGAAGAATTTCTGAAAAGGATCATTTACAAAGTGTAAACATCCAGCAAGGGCAAAACAAGTAAAGGAAGGGCATCCATGAACTTCAAAGCTATATGTTATGAAAATGGTCATTATTTCATAACCAGTATTGATTCATAATGCTC
The DNA here is from genome assembly GCA_000404065.3 of Pinus taeda. NCBI lineage: Eukaryota > Viridiplantae > Streptophyta > Pinopsida > Pinales > Pinaceae > Pinus > Pinus taeda. The sequence goes on along the minus strand of APFE031035889.1, from coordinate 99,377 downwards.
AGGCAGCATTAAAGAAGTTTTGTCTTACCACATGTATATGAGCAAAGTCAGCAGGGTATGGGAAACAAGATAATCCAATGCCATTTTATGAAGAAAAACAGGGATAATTAATTTCGAAGATCCTTGTGGAGACCAAAAACAGAAAAACAGGAATAGCTTCCTAATTTCCAAGAACAGTAAAGAGATGAGGCATCAAGGGCCAGCAAGGAATTTCAAACCTCCACCAAAGCTAAACTGAAGAAGGCCATTTGTCAGCGAACGAGTTTGGATTGTAATAAATGCTACTACCAACACGATGAGGAGTTATACTCCAAATTGTTTTAGGTCTCTAGCACTATTAGTTAACAGTCAGTTACATTTAATAGTCAGTTTTAAGTGTCAATAGGTGTCATAATAGGAAGAATTCGAATTCCCCTCATGCTGGAGGAGGAATCTCAGTTATGTAAAGAGCTCTATATATAGGAGAACAACTAATGTACAAAGGGTTGGAATTTTTTATAAAGAACTCCCATATTGTGCTTTGGTGTAAGACTCTGTTTAAAGTAATACAGTATTTGGCTTTGCTTCTCAGGATTCAGAAGGAATTCAATGTTCAAAATGTCTTATGGTTCTCCTCTTCTCATTACTTACAGTGGTATGAATGTATGATTACTTAGAATTCATTAGTTATGCTCTAACTTCCTTCATACATTTGTAGACTGTGTTTTCCTTTATGCTTTTGATGTACTCTCCATATGTTGAATTCTAGATGCCCTGACTTCTATGTAAAGCTAATATTATTGTCATACTAAAGAATTTCTTGACTCCATAAGCCCAATGGACGTTTACTGATTGTGTTCAACCATTCATATTTCTTCACTTGTTTCATAAATTTATCCATCTAATTGATTATCAAAATCTTTAATCTTGTGAGAGAACCCTCTCAGGTTGAGGAGGCTAAGCCTCAGCCAAAAGTTGGTTTGAAACAGTTACTCAAGGTCCACCTGATCAGCAGCCTATTAGGGGTGATTTTGTGATAACATTTTGGTGCGTCTGCCGGGAGCCTGAAGATTATTCATTCCCGAAACTAAGAAGCCGAACTTCTGAAGGTAGCAGGAGCTCAGAAATTTTTAAGGCTGCAAACTACCTTGGTGACTCCACACATCAAATAACAAATTGGAAGGTGACTCCACTGCTAGAAGATCAGTAGCTTGATGAAGTTTCAAGATGAGTTACACTACAAGAATGAATGCCAGGTATGCCCCTATGAATCAGTCTCATATCCCTGGTTTTCCAATCCTATGCCAAAGGTCGAATGGTTAGATGATCTTCCAATATTCAAAGATGAAAAGAAGGACAATGCTGCTCTTCATTTGGTTAGGTTCCATATGCATGTACGCAGTCTTAAGGTTCATTTCCCTGAAGATTGTCTCATGAAGATGTTTATAACCACTTTAGAGGGAAAAGCATGGTCTTGGTATAAAAGTTTGGAAAATGGTTCAATATATTCGCTTGCTAATTTTCATGATGAATTCTATGAGATGTATAAAGAATGTCATCCCTCCTTATTGCTCGTCCAAGATTGTTGTAAACATTCTGCAAGTTTTATTCAATATTTGGAGGATTGTTATGATGATGATGAATTTATGGATGAAGAAATTTTAGAGGCTCTTCATAACAATACATTTCAACACCAAGAAGAAAGTATAACATCCCATGAAATGCAATATGAAAATCAGCAGGGGTTTACTTATGAAAACCATGTTACATCCTCTGATATGAATGAGAAGATGCAGCAAACTTTCCAGTATTTTGATCATAAAGAGTATGAAATTGATTGCAAACACCAAGAAGAAGTACTGGAAGATAGCTTTTATAACCCTCAGACAAAGGAAAAGGTTGATTTTTTATGTCATACTTTTCAGCAGCTTACATCAATGAATGATCATAATAAGGAGGAAAATTACATTGTTTGTGAGAATCATTCAGAAAAGCAGTTGGATAACATATCAAAGGAATCTTGTGTGGTTGAGAATCAATTGTTTGAAGATATAGAATGTTATGATGATCATATTAATGAAGAAATAGATGAAAATCTTTTTTTGTCCTTATCTTCTTATCTAAAAACTTTTGAGTGCAAGATAGAAGATAAGATGAAATTTTTAGATGAAGTTGCTAATAACATTGAGAAAGACATTAAAGGTTTAAAAGGTCAAATTCAATCATGATCATGATCACTCTTTTCAAAAGCTTTCTATGGCAGAACACAAGGAGAGGGTGTTGCTTCCTTTCTCTTTCGTGATTGAGGAAGAATACACTGTTATTGAAGATCAGTTTGCACAACCAGAAAGTTATGAGAATCAAAGTTATGAGAATCATCAAGCTGATCATGTATTTTGGGATCCTATAGCTAGATACATGGAAGAGTTTTACTCTCCAGTGTTTCAGTTTTTCTATGAAGATCAAAAGCAATTCTAGTGGCATTGGTCATCACAATATCACAGTTGCTCTGAACTCCGATGCAGTAAAAAAACTCAAATATCAGATAAAACAAATGATTGGCTACATTGGAAATTTCACATTGATTGAGCTGAAATAAGTTTGAAATTGATAGAGTAGGTAGGTAGAAAAATGCAAATAAGCTCAAGGTTGATTGAGCATTTTTCAGTAGATATAGATTTCTTTCTGCTATAGTGATCATCAATCTTAAGCCCGAGGTGAAGGCCCAAGAAGCTTAAAGGGGATGCTTGTCAAACAAAATTTCTGTTGGTCATAAGAGGATAAAGCACTGGACCTGCAAGTTCTTAGTGTACTACAGGAGCACACTATCCCAAGTGGAGCCACTATTATCACTTAAGAAACAATTTCTAAATTCTGAACATCAGTTTTATTGCAAAGATTTAGTGTTAGTCCTGGTTTAGTTTCTTTTCCATGGTTGCTTTAGTGTCTAAGTTCTAGAAAAGAGTCTTGTTGGTATGGTTAAAGAAGGTTAACACTTCATTCTCACATGTCACTGGTCCCACAACACACTTAAGTTCCATATGTCAATCTTCTTTCAAAGTTCTTATGTGCTACGAAACTGTCTAGGATTTTTCGTAGCGCAAAACCCAGTCTAGGTGTTTTCGTAGCGCAAAACCCAGAATTTACACTGGCTGCACTTCGAAATCGGAATTCGTGCAGATCCGTAGCAAATCTCATCCAGCTGTCAAATCTATCAAAATCCGTTATTTTTACATCATCAGTTGTCAGCCATACACTTTGCCTATCACATTCAACCGCTAGGGTCGTTAGGTGTCTTGGTACGCATAGGTTGCAAGTTTCGAAAAGGAGCCGAGTACTCACAGTCATGATTATGTTTGAGTTCATGCATGAGGAGAAAATTGGCAGGCGTTCAAATTAGAATTCTTTTGAAGATCAAGCGAGGCAGTTTATCCATTTCAAGCGAGGCAACGTTCGAGATTAAGACGATGCAAGCTTCTTTAATTGTCACTTTGCAGGAATTCCATGGAGGGGTCTACAGAAAGGAAAGATCATAGGTCAAGCAGGTGTATGAGGAATGAACCCGAAGGCTGAGATATTATCCTAAAGAACCATGAAGTTGAACAAGCCTTCAAACAGGTTGACTGTTGGAGATTTTGTGAGAAACTTCAAGGAGGCCATATGCAAGTCACTAGGGAATTCGCTTTAAATTTCACAGGATTGAATTCGAAAGTTGGGGTGCTCGAATTACCCATCTCTCAAGAGGTTGTATCTACAATCACTGAAATTCCAAGGGGACAGGAGAGGTGGTTCAAAAATTTCAAGTTTGATATGACTCCATGCAAGGAATTTTTGAAGCTAGAGTTCATTGATTCAGACTTAAACAAGTCAGTGCCCAGGAGTTTTGTCAAAGATTCATATGCCAATTTACTTACATGCATACAGAGATACTTCACTTGTGAAGGGAGGTATCATAAGGTGTATTCTTATCACTTCAAGCTTCTACTTCATTTCACTGGAAAGATATCTCTTCATTTCCCTTTCTATTTGTTTCGTAGCTTGGGAAAAATGTGTGACAAGGTTCAGTTAAAGAAGGAAGCCTGTGAGACCTCATTGTTTCATCACAGCTTAGTCAAGTTGATCGTTTTGCATGAGCTCCGGAAAATAGATAGGGAGTGGTCCATGATCATGTTTATGTCTGGTTTCAAAGACGAAACTAGTCTCAGTCCTCAGGCTATGAAAATTTATCCACCAACAATTAGTCAACGTGCAGAAACAAGATCCAGGAGATTCGTGAAGGTGAAAGCTAGGAAGCAGGTAAAGGAGCCCACAAGACCACTAGTAATCCGAGATACACCCCAATAGGCACAAAAAGAGAAAGGTCAGGTCAAAGAACGAGTACAAGAACAATTCACAGGGGAAACGGTCCGAAGAAGAGTAACCAGGAGCCAGTTAGCTAAAGAAAAGGGCAAGACAATGATTACCAAGGCAACCCCGGTTTCAAAAGGAAGTCTGAATGATTTGCTTCAAGCAATTGACATTGAAGAATCTCCTCTGGTTCGAGCAGACTTGATAGAAATAGGAAAAGGCAAAACCAAAAGGGCCAAAAACTCTAAAAAACTTGAATTTGATGATCAGGTCTCTGAATTTGTTTTTAAGCCAAGAAGACCTAGGACAAGGCATTCAAGAGAGATACAAGAGGTGCTGCCAGAAGCAAGCGTAACAGGGGAGGTAACATAATCTCATGAAAGACCTATGGATTCACCAGAAACATCATCGCAGTTGCATAAAAATCATAGAGGTAAGGCAGTTATCTCTAAACAGGAGAAATGTAGTTTTGAAGAATTGGAAAAGAAATTGAAATTAGCAAATCGTGAAATTGCCAAACTGAAAAAAGTCTCAAGAAAACATGCAATCAAGGAATCTTATTTTAATAAAATGGAGGCTTTGTGGGAAGATAAGACGATTTCAACACCCGAAGTGGTCAATTGTCATGCTTAATACTACACCTGGACAGTCCCTGCAATAAAGGAGGCAAGATACATCAGAAGGGTCAATTCAAAACTGAGAGCTGGAACCAGAATTATGAAGAGGCAAATCGAAGATCTGAAGATGCAACTAGGCTAGCGTGAAGGACACCCTTAGCTGAAAGAAATCACACAACAAGTAAGGATAAGTCCTAAATTTTGATAGATCACCTTTTGAAATTTTCCTTGAAGAATGGTGCCTATTAAATTCAGTTTTGGAACAGCTTCATGACACATGGGGAAGCTATTTCAAGAAAAAGAAAGACTCAAAAAAGTTAAATTTTGGTTTTAAACCTGTGTTTTGAAATTACACATCAGTTTTGTAGCGTGCTATGAAACTGCTGTAGGTGATGCCTAATGCACAACAGTTTTGTAGCGCGCTACGAAACTGCTGTAGCTACATATTATGATTTAATGGACCTTTTTTGAGAAACAAAGGGAAATCTTTTTGAGGAATAATTTCTAAAAAGGATCATTTACAAAGTGTAAACATCCAGCAAGGGAAAAACAAGTAAAGGAAGGGCAAAGCTATGTGTTATGAAAATGGTCATTATTTCATAACCAGTATTGATTCATAATGCTCAGGCAGCATTAAAGAAGTTTTGTCTTACCACATGTATATGAGCAAAGTCTGCAGGGTATGGGAGACAAGATAATCCAATGCAATTTTATGAAGAACAACAAGGATAATTAATTTCGAAGATCCTTGTGGAGACCAAAAACAGAAAAACAGGAACAGCTTCCTAATTTCCAGGAACAGTAAAGAGATGAGGCATCAAGGGCCAGCAAAGGCATCAAGGGCCAGCAAGGAATTTCAAACCTCCACCAAAGCTAAACTGAAGAAGGCCATTTGTTAGAGAACGAGTTTGGATTGTAATAAATGCTACTACCAACATGATGAGGAGTTATACTCCAAATTGTTTTAGGTCTCTAGCACTGCTAGTTAACAGTCAGTTACATTTAATAGTTGGTTTTAAGTGTCAATAGGTGTCATAATAGGAAGAATTCGAATTCCCCTCATGCTGGAGGAGGAATCTCAGTTATGTAAAGAGCTCTATATATAGGAGAACAAATAATGTACAAAGGGTTGGAATTTTTTGTAAAGAACTCCCATATTGTGCTTAGGTGTAAGACTCTATTTAAAGTAATACAGTATTTGGCTTTGCTTCTCAAGATTTAGAAGGAATTCAATGTTCAAAATGTCTTATGGTTCTCCTCTTCTCATTACTTACAGTGGTATGAATGTATGATTACTTAGAATTCATTAGTTATGCTCTAACTTCCTTCATACATTTGTAGACTGTGTTTTCCTTCATGCTTCTGATGTACTCTCCATATGTTGAATTCTAGATGCCCTGATTTCTATGTAAAGCTAATATTATTGTCATACTAAAGCATTTCTTGACTCCATAAGCCCAATGGACATTTACTGATTGTGTTCAACCATTCATATTTCTTCACTTGTTTCATAGAGTTAGCCATCTAATTCATTATCAAAATTTTTAATCTTGTGAGAGAACCCTCTCAGGTTGAGGATGCTAAGCCTCAGCCAAAAGTTGGTTTGAAACAATTACTCAAGGTCTACCTGATTAGCAGCCTATCAGGGGTGATTTTGTGATAACGCTTTGCATGGCCCTGGTTGGCTCTGCGACACACTCCTTGGCTTCTGCGTTGCTAGAAACAACTTTTGTCACCTCAAGGCAGATGTTTTCTGCTGCTATTGCTCTGCTCGGCTGATGTCTTTTAGTCCTCCTATGATCTGCAATCACGCTCTACTACCATGTTGAAGTTTCTAATTTTAGTTAGTTAGAAACTCTCCATGCACTTTATCTAATTTATTCCTACCTACTTGTTATTTTCCTTAACAAGTTGTTTACAATGTAAATACTGAAAATAAACACTAGTGCATGCTCAACATATTACAGATCAACAACTAAAAGAAAAAGAAACAAACACACCATATGCCACCATTATTTTTGGATTAATGTCCTCGAAAAAACCCAATGTGGGAAAATCGATGCAGCTATCTAAGGGTTTTCTTATTAAGCAATATCAGAGTACAATTTGGGTGTCGAAATTGGCCTACCCAACAGAGAATTTCCTTGGTAGTAACACTTCTTGGTTTTTGACAAATCTACTGGCTGAAACACCGGATAATCCTTCTGGCAGCTACTCAGCACCAATCTGCCCTAAAAACCCTAGTGTTTGTCGAATATGGGCCATGTCAGCCTCTCCTTGCCAAGCATTTGCACTTTTTCAGCCTATCTTGGCCTGTGTCAACCCCAGGAGGCTCTGCGTCAACTCTTTGAGCCTCTGCGTCAGCTACGTTGGCCTCTATGTTGCTCTGCACAACACTTAGCTACCTCTGTGTGGCCCTACGTGAGCATTGGCTACTCCTGCGTCTCTCTCTCTGGTTGCTCTTCTACTATCTCTACACTATCTCTACCTCTCTGTCTCTCTGTACTCAATGCCCCTCAACTGCTCTCCCGATTACTGATTCTATCTCTCTTAGCAAACCCCACTCTAGAGAATAGAATGATTGATCACTCTGGTGTGCTCTCCAAGTGACCCTTAAGTCTCCTCTTATACTTTTCTCGTTGACATATCAATGACCGAGATTAAGTCCCTAATCAATGGCTAAGATTAGATCTGGCTTGATCCATGTCTTTTGGACCACTCTAACACAGATTCATATTAATACACATTAATATTTTATTTTCCCTAAGTTTAGACTTAGGGACTCCATTAAAAATATTAATTATTTTAATATCTCATTATCTGTTTAGAATCTGCCCAAACCCTTTCTGGGTATTGGAGATCTCATGTGCCCGAACCTCTCCACTAAATTTTGTGGCTAGAGCACATCTGATGCTACCCCAAATCAATAAAGAGTACATCATTAAGTTAAAGAAAATGATGATCATGTCAAGTATCTATCCCAAGAACTCAGTGATACTCATTAAGTATTTAGATGGTCTACATAGCCATTTGTTGAAGCAAGTGATGATTTTAAAAAAAGGGACCATTAATGAGCATGTGTGCAAGTACAATACCCAAAGAACATAGGCCATAAGAAGGGGTAGCTAAGTGGTTCTAAATAGAAAGACCACCAAGATGCTTCCAAGGAGGGGCAAAAGAAGTGGAAAAGAAAATACAAGAAAATTATAGCTATTACACATCAATGTGTGGATCCAAACAACCACTGCAACAATTGTAATATCAATGTTCACACTAAAGATAAGTGTTGAAAGCTACATCGAAAGTTGAATCCAAAGAGTTATAAGAATGATGCTAAGAGGAAGAACACGATAGCCATGGATTTAGGCAGAGAGTAGCTTAGAGGTAAATGAGAGGGTTTCATAAACCTCAGTATACAAGGATATGAGTCTAAGGAGCCTTCATTACAAGGAAGAGAAGGGGATAACTAAATTCTCCTACATTAAAATCTAGGTCAAAAAAACCATTGTGGGTGCCTTATTATATTTTAATTCACAATCCAACATCATAACAGATGATTTGGTCAATGGACTTGGGTTACAAATTCATGATCATTTGAGTGCATATCCATTAGGATGGGTGAATAAGGATGCAAAGCTCAAAATCACTAAATAGTGCAAGATCAAGTTTGCTCTAAGTGAAAATTTTATTAATGAAGCGAAGTTATATGTCCCTTGACATGTGAGGAATGCAATATTCACAAGGAGAGAAAACCAATACCACTTAATCAAGGATGGGAAATCTTGCACACAAAGGTAAATCAAATACCTTTCTAATTAGTGTTAACTAGGACAAATAGTTGATTAGTTCTAGTAGAAATATTTATTACTTTTCTTGAGAGAGAATCAACTAGGGGATGAATGGAAAAGAGTAAAGACATCCCTAGAGGGATGTAACAAAGATCATAAACAACATTTGGAGGATTGCAAGCATACAAAGGGGTGTTTCAAGAGCCTAAAGGATTACCACCTAAGAGGAAAGTGGAGAAAAAAATATAATTTTTGTTTAACTCCCTATTACCAAATATGGGGCCATATGAACAATATGTTTTGAAAGTATATGAAGTGAAGAAAAAGTTGCAACAACTACTAGAGTAGGAATTAATTTGATGAGGCACCTCACCTTGTGGGTCACTGTTGATGGTACTGGACCCGCCAACATGTCAGGGGATCTCCCCAGTAAGAAGTCCCAACTAGACCTCAGACTGTTTGGTGTAGGAGTCCCAGCAGTGGGTCGTACGATATAGCCTTGACCGCGGTTGCGCGCAGAGGTAAGTAGGATGTCCTTGTTGGTAGTAAGGGTGTGACATGCGCAACAAGCCAAGGAAGGTGTATGAATGGTTCTAACACATAGAAAGTGGAGAGAGTGCGCCCCTTGGAAACATGTGGAAACACGCATCTTGGAAGGGAACACATGAGCAAAGATGCATCATGAATTGGAAGGTAGGTGAACCAACAATCCAAAGCGATGGTTAAACCAACAACACGTCTCAGTAAGATTCATACATAAATATATAGAAAAGAGTCTATACATACATGCGTAAGCAAACAGATACATATATCATTAGAGTAACCAATGTAACTGAGACGTGTTGGCTCTGTTATATTAAGAAGTGAAAGTTCCAATAATACTGTACAACCATGACCAACCACTAGTCCTGATAACATAACGTTACAGACACTGTTGCATACTCCTCCAAAGAGATGTACTAGCTCTGCATGTGGAGAAGCCAAGGCTCGTTACAATACTCTCCAAGTTTTTTCTAAGATACTCCTATAGGAAGCTTGGCTGACCAAAAGCCTCTAAAATGAGTTATGAGGTTCTATAAATAGCAAAGGGTGGGGTGACCCTTGACATTCCCCTTTGTGACCCTTCACTTATCCTCATGACTCTTCACATTCTACATGACTATTACATTCAACTATCGACACTTGGACTTTCACTTTACAAGATGTTACATACAATTTGCACATGTACCCATGTGAGACAAAATAGGCTTCAGCAAGCCATGCAGGACATCACTAAGACTCGAATTGTTGTGGGAAGACAACCTCTTCGACATCCTTGCGATGATTAACGGTGGTGAACTGATGCCAAGCTTGGCCATCCGTGATGGTGTCCGCATGCTCAATGATGACATCTTGCTGAAAGTGAACTCTTGCCTCCGTTGCATCCAGGTACACTGATATGGCTCCTCTGTCCAACTCATCTGATAACATGTGCATCATTGTCTTGAGTGCAGCTGGACCAGCAACATATTGATGCATAATGTCTGTGCTAGTGACCATGCACATCAACTTGTCGAAATACATGTCCAACTCCAGTCAGACTTGCTTCTTATCTTCGCCTCGATGAGTGGTGGGATCACATGTGTGCGCATTATGACATCCATGCTCCTGAACACCCTTGCATGCGATCGATGACACTGCTCACACTGTCTGCTCCGTGCCAGCTTTTGGGCTAGGTCTATAACCTGTATGGGTTCCTTTTCACCAGTCTGTGGATGTTGAGCCTCCTATTGTACATGTTCCTGCTACAACTATGTCTCTCATTTGTGCATCTCTTGATCTTCCTTGAGTTTCCGCTTCAGCACCTGCAAATCCTTCTTTTTCTCTCTCTCTTCCTTCGCACAATCCTCTTGTCGTGTCATTGCCTCATAGCCTTAGTATCCAAAGTTGCTTTCATCACAAGTGGATATGCTTGAACTTGTGACTTTTCTTCGCCTCTACATTATCAACAACCTTCCTCTTGCATTTGTCGCATGCAGGTCTGCTACCTTATGTTGTTGCCGATGGTGTTGCTCGTTGTGATGTCGCTGCCATTTCATCTTGATAGCCTTATCCATGAACAACTCGATGTCTTCATAAACATGTAATTTCATAGACACTTGATCGACTGCATCCCTAGTTATGCTCTCAATGGTGTCTTTGACTCTGCTCTCCCGGAAGCCATTATACCTATACTAATGAAAGGTAGATGAACATCTGTGATACTTGGAGTCATAGCAACACTCATGGAAATAAATCTGTCAGTTGAAAACCCAAAAAAACTAGATGACTGACAAGCAACATACCCGTGTGACTGTTTGTGAAGATTGTGCAATTTTCACTGGGAGGCTGGGAGACGGACTGCCAAAATTGTGCAAGGAATAGTCCAGGCTGTCGGTAGGCTGACTAACTACTGGAACTACAAAATGCACAGTCTAACCTAGCATGTTGATGACTGAAACTGCGCAATGCGCAATTTCAGTCAGCAGTGACATGCAAACCAGCAAACTGTATTGTGTAGTTTCTGGGGCTAGAAAGGCATTGTTGCCTAGAATTGCACAATGCAAGCCTGGAGGTTAGTGTTGGGCTAGACTTGCGCATTCTCTGGAGGGAAGGCGGAGCCTTCACTTCCAGAAATGCGCAATGCTATCCGGGCAAGGCAAGGTTTGGGCTAAGGCAGCCCAAGCCTGCCAACGGGCAATTGAAAACATGAGAAGGTTGAATGCATGGTGACACTAAGTGTAAACAAGAGTGAATGATCATGCATGCAAATAGTAAGTGCAGGATTTTGAAAATGGGAAAACATGCATGTGTGTGAAGTGGGTCGCCGCAACAACGATTATCGATGCAAAAACATTGTCGTGCATGTGACAACAGTGAGATGCAAATGAAAACTGAAACAATGCTTCTACAAGCTAACATACATTAAAACGATAGCAAGCGCTCATTGAAATCAAGTAGACAACACTTACACAAAGTGAAATGCAAAAAGTGACAGAAATGCAACGCAAGACATGAGAAACAGACACAACTAGGCTAAAAGTTCCGAAGACTTTTTGATGTGAGTGGGATGTTAGAGCTGCAAGATGAATGTGAGGAATGAGATCTGCAGCGTCCGATTCATAATTTTTTATAAGATCGAGGTTATGACGCACATGCCACAAATCTAGGAACACGCGACACTTAGCGAGATCTTTCTAAAATGATCTTTACATGTAACCTTCAACTGCTAAAAATAGATCCCTAAGATCTAAGGATGCCTTTTGCATGCTGCCTTTTGTTGTTTTGGGAAAAGCGACCCGTGCATGCAAATTAGATTTTCTTGGTCCCAGAGGGAACCAGTCAAACTAAAGACACATGTATCGGTCTGCGAGCTTGGGATGAAAATTTGCGCAGCTTCTAAGCTAAGTAGAGTTCGCTGCCTGATAGACATTGTGCAATTTCTTGGCTGAGCAGGTGACTGCCTCCTAGAATTGTGCAATTTCTAGGCTGAGGCCCAACGCTAGGTTAGATTGCGTAGTTTTCTGAAGGAGGATAACCTGACTGTTCTGCACAATTCTAGAGCCTAGCAGGCTGCCCAACTGATTTGCACAATTTTTGGAGGGAAGGCTAGTTCCCCTCTAGAATTGTACAATTCTCTGGGGGAGTGTCTCAGCCAACAAATACTCTAAGTCCGGAACGTCGACCTGCAAGAGGGAGACAAACAAGCTAACATGCACAGGTCGACAGGCCACTAAAACTCAGTTGAAGCCTATGTACTTGACAATGCAGGACATGCTGCTAAGGATGGTTGGTAGGGAGGCTCCAAACCAAAGCTAAGGAAAAAATTTGGAGGGTGGTTGTAGCTACTACAACACTTGGGGACATGCTGGTAGATCTCCAGCTCTCTACATGGACCTTGTTCATGAAAAGCAAGTCTAACACTTCTGGAAGTATTGTTCAGTTCTCTGATCATCTTGGCTTCCACGCTTGATTGTAGATGTAGTATCTAACATGTTCTTGATCGGCTGGCACACATTCTAAGCCAAGCCAACACAATTGTTTCGATTGGGATGAGGGGTATTTTGGTGTACAAGCCATATGATAGTCAGATTTTAAGTTTCCATCTTTGGTGTTGCTCCGCTGCCACCAAGCCTGAACAATACCCCGGCGGAGTCAAGCAGGAACACAAGTATCACTCCACTGCCAGCAAGTCTGGTCAATACCCCAGCGGAGTTACTTGTATCACCTCTCTGCGCAGGAAGCCTTTCTCTTCTTTTGCCTTTTTTTCACATTTTCATTTTCATAACTGTGCATAACACCTATTCATTTTAGAGGTGGAAGAGGGATCCCAACTTATTGAAATCAAAAGAGGTTTTTCCTTCAAAGAAGTAGTTTGTATTTACCTCTGACGTGCATGTTAAGGTTTCCCCCTTCAACTTACTCTACTTGACTAAGCTGACAAGAGTTAACCCAAAACAACCAACTAGAGTAGGTGACACTAGTTAGCGCGCAAGCGTTATGTTTTCACCAAGGCTCACTTCGATCATAACACATTTTCCATTGATGTAACATGGACTGAAGACAACAAGTTCTTCATATAGAGGCAGGACAATAGATAAACAAGTATTGATAACTGCACAAATCCTCTTGTACTTTACCCAGCTTGTTTCAAGAGTCGCACACAGTTTCATGTGAAACTAACCTAGGAATGTAAACAAGCAAACAAATGACAAAACAAAGAAAAATAATAAGTAAATGCGTAAGAAAAGTGAGTAAGCAAACAAGTAAGAAAACAAATATGTAAACAAACAAACATGCAAAGTAAGAAGGAAACATGCATGCAAGCAAACAAACCAAAAGCAAACACTACTCCTACTCCTAAGCTAACGGTGCATGGGTCTGCTCACGTGAAGTGATACTTCCAATGCAGCCACCGGTGCATTCGTTGACCTATGTTAGTGAAGGCATGGTTCGCAAATAGCACAGCAGTGCAAACCAGTAAACATGCAAGATATAACAATGAAGACAAACACACTCCGGGTTTAAGTGCGTCCACAGAAAAGAAGTGAGTGAAAGCGCATGGCATGTACTCTGTGGACTTGCCATAGTGTTGTGATATACTACGTGTAGATGTTAAGTGTACGCATTCTCTTGACTATGACATGAAAGCAAACGTGAGAAAGGTAGACCACTTACGTTTCACAAGTGTGCTTGCTGTGTAAGATTCCTCCAATGCATGAGTGATGGGATCATGTAGTTCAAGTGGAGGAAGCGAAATCTGAGTGTTATATTGATCTTCAGTTCATGAGATGAGTGATGAGGAGCCTTGGGTGTTTCAACAATTTCCAGATCAAAAGTGAAACCAACCTCATGACCGCGAGGGCTTGACATAACCATCAGCTTGGGCTGAAGTGCCTCATCAATCTGCGAGGTTTCAACTTTGTTGATAGATAGATCATCATAGACCAGTGTCTTAGATAGTTAACAATGATTGAATCAACATCATGATTGGATGAAGAAGTAGAGAGAACAGGACAACCAAGATTAGAAAATTCAGGATGTTTGTCGGCATCCTCATGATTTGATGAATCACACGGAGGGGTAGATGAGAAGCAAGAATGTTGACCCTCTGCATTTCAGAGAAAACCAGATGAAGAATCAAGTGGATTTTCAAAGAATGATTTATCCTCTTCGTTGTCGGATGATGGACCGACATCGGGTGTGTTCTGTGAATGATCAACAATGGGTGCATCCGCATATGGAGATACACATTCGAAATCAAGGATGGCATAATCACCGTAGGCGTTAGGAAAAAATGGAGGATGCGTGGACAGAAGGGAATCATCCTTCGTCGTGGGTTGATGCTCAAGTTCTCAGCCATGTTCCTTATGAATGACAACACAAGTTGGTTGTGGAACACCAACTCCATCGATTGCTTGATCCTCGTTCACAAAAGGTGTAGAGTCCAAAATGGAAGAACACAAGATAGAGCAATCCAGAGGATCAATAGAACATGAAGACGGAGGTTGAGGTAAGAAATGCATGTCACAACCCATGGGCTTTGCAACCAAATTTGCGTGAAAATTGAGAGAAGTGATGTTGGGAGGAAGTGACAGTTGAACGGATGTGTGTGCATGTTCTCCCACATCACCCTGTAGTGGTGGAGCTTTTTTATGAGGGGACGACAGACAGTCACTTGTGACTGCAACTGTTTCCGTCTGTGATTACGCAACTCCATCACTGAAGTATGCTGAGCAGGGTTTGAACTTAAACTTCTTCTTGGGATTACCATATTTGGTAAGACAATATTCAAATCTGTCCATCATATACTAGAATTTCATCTGACTTTTCAAAGCTTGAAACTGCAATACACGGAAGCGCTCTGAAAAATCTTGATGCAATTCTTGAGGAGTCTTCCATTGTTTTAACATTTTTTTGTCAAGAGGTTCTAGATCAAAATGATGGAAAGTAGATTCAATGATTTCAAAGAACTGTTCAAGTGAGTGCACACTGCCAAGTGGTAGACTCCTGCACCACCGTTGTGGGGATTCATGAAGTCTGTATGCAAGCAACACATTGGCCTCTTCTGCATAGAACTCGTCTGCAAGAAATGCATAGAAGTCTTCTGAATACTCAGGTCATGCTACTGACCTTCACTATCATACGTGAATTCTGACAAGAGATCGAAAAACTCCCTCGTGATGTCGAGAGGTTCGGCATGCGAAAAACATTCTGGAGGGATGAGCTTGAAAGTATCCATGATGGATGTGCGAAGATTTAAAACATGATGAGAGGACACAACTTGTCTTCAATCCCTCCTTCTAGCACCAAAATGTTGATGGTGTTGGACCTGCTAACATGTCAGGGGATCTCCCCGGTAAGAAGTTACAACTAGTCCTCAGACCATTTGGTGTAGGAGTCCCAACAGTGGGTCATACGGTATCACCTTGATCGCGGTTGCGTGCAGAGGTAAGTAGGATGTCCTTGTTGGTATCAAGGGTGTGACATGCGCATCAAGCCAAGGAAACACACGGAAAGTGGAGTGACTGCACCCCTTGGAAACCTATGGAAACACACAGCTTGGAAGGGAACACATAAGCAAAGATGCATCGCGAACTAGAAGGCAGGTGAACCAACAATCCAAAGTGATGGTTAAACCAACATCACGTCTCAGTAATATTCATACATACATATACAGAAAAGATTCTATATGTACATGCGTAAGATAACAGATACATGTATCATTAGAGTAACCAAGGTAACTAAAATACAATAACAACATATGCATGAAACATGTTGGCTATGTTATATTAAGAAGTGAAAGTTCCAATCATACAGTACAACCATGAACAACCACTAGTCCCAATACAGAACGTTATAGTCACTGCCGCCTGCTCCTCTAAAGAGATGTACTAGGTCTGCACTGTGGAGAAGCCAAGGCTCATTACAATACTCTCCAAGCTTTTTCTAAGATACTCCTATCAGAAACTTGACTGCCCAAAATCCTCTACAATGAGTTATGAGGTTCTATAAATAGAAAAGGTTGGGGTGACCCTTGACATTCCCCTTTGTGACTCTTCACCTATCCTCATGTTTCTTCACCTACTATATGACTGTTACATTCAACTATCGACACTTGGACTTTCACTTTACAAGATGTTACATACAATATGCACTTGTACCCATGTGAGACAAAATAAGCTTGAGCAAGCCATGCAAGGCATCACTAAGACTCAGATAGTTGTGGGAAGACCAACTCTTCGACATCCTTGTGATGATTGATGGTGGCGAACTGATGCCAAGCTTGGTCATCCATGATGGCGTTTGTGTGCTTAATGGTGACATCTTGTTGAAAGCGAACTCTTGCCTTCGTTGCATTCGGGTACCCCGATATGGCTCCCTTGTCCAACTCGTCTAATGACATGTGCATCATCATCTTGAGTGCAGCTAGACCAACAACATACTAGTGCATAATGTCTATGCTAATATCCAAGTGTGTGTTGGTGACCATGTGCATTAACTTGTCGAAATACATGTTCAGCTCTTGTCGAACTTGCTTCTTGTCTTCGCCTCGGTGAGTGTACAATGGGTGGAATCGCATGCGTGCACATAATGACATCCATGCTCCTGAACACCCTTACATGCGATTAACGACACTTCTTACCCTGTCTGCGTGTGCCAGCTGTTGGGTTGGGTCTATACCCTGTATGGGCGCAGTTTCATCAGTCTGTGGATGTTGCACCTCTTGTTGTACATGTTCCTGCTTCAATTCCATCTCTCGTCTGTGTAGCTCCTGTTCTTCCTTGAGTTGCAACTTCAGCACCTGCAACTCCTTCTCTGTTTCTCTCTCTGACCTTCACGTGATCCTCTTGTCGTTTCATCACCTCATAGCCTCATTCTCCAAAGCTGCTTTCATCACAAGTGGATCTGCTTGAACTTTCAACTTTGCTCTGCCTTTGCGCTGTCAACAACCTTCCTATTGCATTTTTTGCATGCAGGTCTGCTACCTTCTGTTGTTGTTGATGGTGCTTCTCGTTGTGATGTTGCTTCCATTTCATCTTGATATCCTTGTCCATGAACAACTTGATGTCTTCATAGATAGGCAAGTTCATAGACACTTGATCGACTGCATCCTTATTGCACTGTCAATGGTGTCTTTAACTTTTCTCTCCTGGAATCCATTATACCTATACCGCTGAGAGGTAGACGAACACCTGTGATACCTGGAGTCATAACAACACTCATGGCAAGAAATCTGTCAATTGAAAACCAAAACAAACTAGAGGACTGACATGCAACATACCTATGTGACTGTTTGTGAAGATTGCGTAATTTTCACCGTGAGGCTAGGAGACTGACTGCCAAAACTGTGCAAGGCATAGTCTGGGATGTCAAGAGGCTGACTTCCTATTGGAAATGTGCAATGCACAGTCTAGCCTCGCCTGTTGAGGACTAAAACTTCGCAATGCGCAATTTCATTCAACAATGACATGCAAACCAGCAAACTGTATTGCGCAGTTTATGGGACCAACAAGGCACTGCCTCCTAGAATTGCTCAATGCAAGCATGGAGATCAGTGTTGGGCCAAAATTTTGCAGTTTCTAGAGGGAAGGCAGAGCCTTCACTTAGAGAAATGTGCAATGCTAGCCGGGCAAGGCAAGGTCTGGGCTAAGGCAGCCCATACCCGCCAACGGGTGACTAAAAACATGAGAAGTTTGAATGGATGGTGAAACTGAGTGTAAACAAGAGTGAATGATAATGCATGCAAACAGTAAGTGCAGGATTCAGAAAACGGGAAAACGTGCATGTGTGTGAAGCGGGTTGTCGCAACAACGATTATGGGTGCAAAAACAGTGCCATGCATGCGATAACAATGAGATGTAAACAAAAAATTAAATGATGCTTCTACAAGCTAACATACATTAAAATGATAGTAAGCACTCATTGAAACTCAAAAATCAAAACTCAAAAATCAACACAAATGCAGTGCAAGACTTAAGAAGTATACTTACCTTGAAACAACTAGGCTGAAAGTGCTAAAGACTCCTGGATGCGATGTGGGAAGTTAGAGCTGCAAGATCGATGTGATGAATTAGCTCTGCAGTGTCCAGTTCATAAGTTTTGATAAGATCAAGGTTACGACGCGCATGCCATAAATCTAGGAAAAAGTGACACTTAGCGAGAGGTTTCTAAAATGATCTATTCATGTAACCTCTAGATGCTAAAAATAGATCCCTCAAATCTAAGTGTTTCTGGGAAAACTAGTGTCTTTTCGATATGCTAGCCCTCTAGGATTGGCAGCTATCCTAGAAGCAAAAAATAAAAGCAATTTGGGATTTCCTCTATGTATAATAGATAAGAGAGAGGCAAGGGAACCAACCTGAATCTTCCGCTTGACTCCTTGCTTGATTTCTCTCCCCCTTGATAGAGCTCGCAACTCCTCTCCTACTTATCCCGCTTAAAGAATACCTGTAGAGGCAAAGTAACAAAACACCATCAAAGCATATTGATCTATTATATCATAAGCATTACAGAATCAGAAATACAATGAACATACAATGGCATTCACAAATAACAACATTCACAAATACATTATTGTATGGAGGAAAACTCAAAGAACTTTATTAAAATAGAAAGGAGAATTACAACCCAGCTGTCTGATCTAGCATCATGCTCCCAGCATCAAAGCCTTCTTCACCTCATGAAAAGCAAGATCATCCAACAATACAATGTTCTTTCTCAACCTCAAACTATCAACACTTCCTTACAAATTACAAAATTCCAGCCTCTATATCTCTTAGATGAGGGATCCATTTATACATGTCTACAAGGGTGTGAGTCATCTCTGGGTTTTTGATTAGTGTCATTCCACTTGTTGTTCTTGGTTCCACTTGGAGATTTCTTGGATCTCTTACTCATCCCTGGGCGAATTCAAAGAGGCAAGTGTCATAGCAGAAGTTTCTAGAAGATTCCATGAGCATCCACTTAGCAAATTGTCTCAGACATTTGTCCATTCTCGCTCATCGCACCCCACAGAAGGCCTCTTCAGTATGCATCGCACCCTGACAGTGGAGCAGTCAGTATGGTCCAATTTTGGCCAGTTTTGAGTGGTTTTTCAGGTGGAACTTCTGGGGAATGATGTAATCAGTTGACCATGATCCTTTAGGGTATGAAACAACACTTTTAGGGTTAAAGAGCCCTTGGTTTATCAACATATAATATTGGGGTTGCAGTGCCCAAATATGTCTATAACAGTTGCCCCCCTAAAGCATGAAGTTGTAAATCTTTTGATGTCGAGTGAAATGCTTTATCATGAGGATCTGAGGTAATCGACTTGGAAGGTGACCTGTATAAGATACAATACAATACATCATCACAATATAATTTTCCATGATCTGGCTGAGGCGGGCATTCCCATGCTTAGCTTTATAAATTCATTTTCATGTACATAGAACAGATAATCGTCTACAGTTGCAGACTAGTGATTCTTTATATGTAGAGTCATCATCCCTTAGGTTGGATGATCATCTGTGCAGCTTCTGTGTACATTTGATGTCCTTATATTCCTAAATATATCACAGATCGGATGGATGAAACTAGATTCGGGGTCTTCAAACTTGTTCAATCTTCGCCTGATGTACAAGTCGATCCATGTGAAAAGATGTCTTGAAGTTGAACATGGATAGACATCGCCTGATTACCAGCCAATAATGTAAGCTGTTAACAGACGCGAGAGGAATCACCGATAATGATAATGAACCTCAAGGTACTACAGTACAATTCAGTGGTGTGAATATATGATCCGATTTTGAACACCACGCAATCTTTCGGTCGAAGGCCATTGATGTAAACTTGTTGCTGGAAGTGAGAAACTTGCCATTGAGGCATGCAAGCTTCAAAGTACTGAAAGGGTTGTTTCTAAGCCAACTTCTTGGATAATGAGCTAATGTTGACAAGAAGTGACCCGTCGTAGGAGGGCCTTAATATATCCCACATCAACGACATGAAATGAAGAAAATGATTTTCTGGAGGTGAAAAATGATCTAACGATACAAGATTCAGGAATGGTGGTCATGAAAAATGGAGGGTGAAGGTATTGCAGTGGATGAGGCTTTAACTGGATGGTGAATTATCTGGATGAATTTTCTTGAACATATCGGCGACACTGAGATGGATTGGTAGAGTTAACCCCAAAAGATGGATGGTATGAAGGACCAATGGTGATATGAGCGGTGAACGGAATAACCCAACCCGACTCTATCATGGTGATGGAGTGAAAGTGTCATGTTCAAGAGCGATCTACTACCAATAAAATTCTTTAAGTTTTCTTCCCTTTTTCCCCAGTCATTGATGACCAGTACCTCTTTATTTTTGTCAAGCTTGAGGAGGATAACATATGCTTGTTCTATAATTTTCCCTTCGAGCAAACCTGTCGCTATGTTTTAGCGAGCCTAGCAACAGTGAAACTCGTTTTTGTCTAGGTGGACAAGTTTGTCGCTATTGTTTTAACGAGTTTAATGACAAGGATAACTCGGTCCTTTTCATGTTTAAAGAGTTTTAAAAGGGACAAAAAGGAAACTCCAGTAGTTATTTTTCGTAGCATAATCCCTTAAGTTCAAAAAAGGATAAAATAATACGAAAGGGATGATTTTTTGATAACTTTAGTGAGCTGAAAAGACAAGCGCTTGAACTTTTTCGTGAGATAATCCCTCAGGTCTGAAAAAGATTAAAATATACAGGAGGGATGGCACTTCCAATCACTTTAGCAAGCTGGAAATACCAATAGCTCGACAATATTTTCATATTTAACGAGTCTGAAAAGAGTTTAAAGGAGACTCGTTTTTGAGGAACGAGTGGCGTTTTAGGGTAGCAATTGGTTCCAGGTAAGCTTGGAAATTCTCAAAACATGGTGATGTGAAGAGGGTGGCTAACAGGACCACTCATCGCAGCTGTTCCTCAAAAAGGTAAACAATCAAGTGGAAGTATATGATCGGGAAAAAGAATGGAGGTGATGGCAGGAACACAACCAAGGTTCAAAAGACTGATATTATGGCAATCACAAGGGTTATTTACCGAAGGTGGGTTCATTTTTTAACGAGCTTGAACTCTGGGGGAACATGTGCTCAGTGGCAGGTTTATTTTTTAACGAGCTTGAACCTTGCGTTAACATTGCTCAGGGTGGTAGGTTTATTTTTTAATGAGCTTGAACCATACGACAATATTGCTCATGGCCCGGTTCATTTTTTAATGAGCTTGAACCGTGGGATAACATATGCTCAGTAGGTGGGTTCATTTTTAAACGAGATTGAACTCTGGGGGACCATATGCTCAGTAGGTGGGTTCATTTTTTAACGAGCTTGAACTCTGGGGGAACATATGCTCAGAGTCTTTTTATGTGAGCTAGAAACGACAAAACTAAAAAGCTAAAAAGCTAGAAAAACTAAAAAGCTAAGGAACTACTGAGGTTAGGTAGGATAGTTTCATCAGCAGCTGGAAAAAACACGTCCTTTGCTCCGTCTGCGGTGCAGACAATGGTGAATGGTGTGCCAGACCAATCACCTAACCTAAGAAGTTGAAAAACTAAAAAGCTAAAAAATGAAATATGTCATTTTTTGCTTGCATAAAAAGGTTTGCATGCCCCCAGACATCGAGAAAAGGAGAGTCTCCAGGTAACCATATGGAAAGCACTGCGGTTAAGCAGGATTGTTTTTGTCAGCGGAGCCGATGAAAGATTCCTTGGCTTTGTCTATCAAATAGACAAAGGTGAATGGTGTGAGATAACACTTCCAATCACATAACCTACAGGGAAACCTATCTTTTCAACTGGGTTCATCCACCTAAGAAGACCAGGGTGCATGCCCCCTAATCTTCATTACATTCACCAGACTACTCGTGGTAATTAGGTGGATGGAATGAAGGTTGAAGAGACACTCTTGATGCAAAAGGATCATTTATGGATGATGTTTCACTTGGAGCTATGTTTGAACCGGGAAATGAAAGCTGGTCAACAAGCTGGACAATTTTGCCTTCATGTGGGAAACACATCACTCGAAAGAGTGTTGAAACAATAGCCTCCATGTTATAAACATATTCACGTTCAAGTGAATGGTTTTCCTTCTCAAAGTAATTGGTAACTTAGGAAGGATCCCTAACGGTTGACTGGTTCCTTTGTTAAAGCCTGACAAATTCTGAGTAATAGGCATAAGCGATGGTGAACCAAGAGCTCTCCAAGCAGTTGAGGAAAGGATAATCACTAATTCCCCTTCATCTATGATATTGCCAGACACGATCATTTTGTAAACTTGTACTATGATCCGGAATGGTACATTTTAAGGAAGGCGAGATCTTGCTAGTCGATTCTAATCAAAGGAAGTGACTAGACTGCTTGGAGGGGGTACCGAATAAACAATTGAATTAACCCCTTGAGTAGTGGGAACTAGGGGATTCTCTTCCTGTTGTGAAGGAATGGGCAGATTGACCCCAAGTTCATCAGACTCTGAAGTAACAAAAAGAATTTGAACAGAATCATTCTCACTCTCTTTGGGAATGGTATCATCTGAAGGTGGATCTTCTGAAGGTAAAACTGGGTCGACTGCCATCTCGACCTGTTGACTTTGGTTCGGTATGGACTCAGAAGATTCATTTTCAGCGATAGGTGCTTTGACCGAAGGTTGAGTTAATTCAGTCAGATTTTCAACTAATAAAGGACTTGGGGAGAGTTTCCTGTATCTAGGTGGAAGTCGCTGTAGTGAAGTAGGACGATTATGCAAGACTCTTTTGGCTTCATCCAAAAAAGGACAACGAGGAAGGGTATGGTCCCCTTCACATAAGCTACATGGAGTTTTGACTCTTCCTTTCTGTCTACTATTAATAGTTGATGGTGTGCTGTCAACATGATCACCAGAGGTTGATGACACCTGTTAGTGCGAACGGGGGGACCATTCTCTCAAGATCTGAGGAATGCACGGACATTCTTGATGAAAATGGTCTCCTTTGCAAATTATGCATGGATGTCTGGGTTTGGAAAGTTCAATGTGTGGATTTTCACCAGATGTTGCATGGTTTCCCCCTTGCTTAACTGACTTCTTCTTCTTCTCCTTAGTCACCCGGTTACTAGCATCACTATTTTCACCAAGCGAAGAGGAAGAAGGGGAGGGAGAAACAAACGAACAAGAAGGTGAAGGGTCAAATTCAGTATTAACTGGTTGTTGATTTGACTACTGAGGAATCACAGTATTTTGAATGACAGAGGTTGAGAAAAACTAGACTGGTAGGTCAATTGTGATTCCCGGGAGGGACAATGTGGCCATATATGGAGAGCCAATATTTCCCCAAGAAGAAAATGGACTAGGATTCCCCTCAAAAGGGATTCCTTGATTGGTGGACTCCATTATCTCAACCTAAGATCAACGAAGGAACAAGGATATTATTCCGAATTTAATAAATATTAATGACACTTTGACACAACTTTGCTTTTTCAATTTTTAAGAGTCGAGAAAAAGCTAAAGATGACTCTAGTCCCCTTTGATTTTTAATGAGCCTAAAGTGACAAGTGCTCAGATGGACCTTTTCCTTTAGGGAGTCGAAAAGGAATGAAAGTGACTACTATGGAAATCTAGACAAAGGGATTACCAAACCAATCGCAAAACTGCAATATACACCTTGATGATAAATTAAAGAGAAATTACCAAGGACTTATGTACGATAGTCAATCTTCCCGAATGTTGTGTTCAGTGCATTGCGATCGATAGGGCAGCAGACACGGCTTCCTATGGATAAAGGATATAAGCCTATTGTCGTCTCCCAATATATACTCGACGGTATGGGGAGCACAAGTCCATGCTAGCACTTGTCGTATCAAAGAGGAGGAATCACCCAACCTTCGATGAAATCGATAGTTACTAGATTTTACGACACCGGAACACGTCTCTAACCTAGACCTCTAGATGTGTTGCGTTAGGTTCCAAAGCGTTGTTAAGTTCATTGAAATTTATTTTAGAGTTGATCTTGCTTAGAAGTTTGCCTTTCAATGGTTCACCGCGTGATGTAGATGTAAAATTCCTAAACGCAATCTACAATGATAAACAATTGTTGTTTATTTTTAGCAATGAAAATCCTAGCTACTAAGGAAAGAAGATTACAATTCTTTCAAACAAAGAGAAAAAAGCACACAGACTAAATGCACTTTTCCTAAATCATTTTTCGCACACAGTCTAAATGCAAATGCAAATGCATGTATTTGTTTTTCGTTCCCTTTAATGTGAAAAATGCCAAAAAAGAGAACTAAGTATAGATCTGAAACATTTCACTCAAAGCGACAATTCGACAATTTCTTTTCAAAATGGAAAGGAAGACTAAATGACACTTTTCAATTTCGAAAAGAAAATGCTTTCGACACTTCGAATAACAAAAAATAAAATCAAACATATGACAAAAATTTCAATTGACTATTCGGAGAAGGAAGACTTTACGACACTTCTCTTTTTGACACAAAACGACAGTGACGACACTCTTTGTACCAAAATGACAAATTGATTTAAGCAACTTTTCGACAAAGGATCGTAAATGATGGAAAAATACATAATTTTTTTTACTAATCCTAATCAATGGAGGATGAATTATGTAAAGCAAGCAAGCTTCAACAACGAGATATTGTTCATACGCAACAAAAACAACTAAACAGAGCTGAAAATAAGGACAAAAAACCCCAAATTTCAAGAGGAGAAATAGGATTACTCAGTCATCGCACCTGTGCTTCACAGAAACAGGGATGCATCGCACCAGCTACACTTGAGAAGTGCGATGCATATTGGTTCACAGTGACAGACAATGCGATGGGCCAGGGAGCGCAACTGAGATGGGTTTTGACTCAAATTTGCAGCTGATTTCAGTGAATTAAGCTAAGCTATTATGGACAGTAAAGAGAAAAGTACAGAGGAATGATATTGGGAGGTTAGTGAGCTACCAAAAGGGCATCTAGAATGCTTGTACGTCAGATGTTCAATTCATAAACTAAACCGGAGATTGATTGAAGCAACATTCATCTACTTTGCAATTGCAGAGCAAGAGCAGTTTGAAGGCTATCTAGCTAACTTCAGGCTCCGTCTATAGTTTATAAAGCAAACAACAACAACAAACAAACAAACTATTCGATCCCCAGTGGAGTCGCCATTTTGTTTCCAGGAAAACTAGTGTCTTTTCGATCTGCTAGCCCTCTAGGATTGGCAGCTATCCTAGAAACAAACAATCAAAGCAATTTGGGATTTCCTCTATGTATAATAGATAAGAGAGAGGCAAAGGAACCAACCTAAATCTTCTACTTGACTCCTTGCTTGATTTCTCTCCCCCTTGATAGAGCTCACAACTCCTCTCCTACTTTTCCCACTTAAAGAATACCTATAGAGGCAAAGTAACAAAACACCATCAAAGCATCTCGATCTATTATATCATAAGCATTGCAGAATCAGAAATACAATAAACATACAATGGCATTCACAAATAACAACATTCACAAATACACAATTGTATGGAGGAAAACTCAAAGAACTTTATTAAAATAGAAGGGAGAATTACAACCCAGCTGTTTGATCCAGCATCATCCTCCCAGCATCAAAGCCCTCTTCACCTCATGAAAAGCAAGATCCCCCAACAATACAATGTTCTTTCTCAACCTCAAACTATCAGCACTTCCTTACAAATTACAAAATTCCAGCCTCTATATCTCTTAGATGAGGGATCCAATTATAGATGTTTGCAAGGGTGTGAGTCATCTCTGGGTTTTTGATTAGTGTCATTCCACTTGTTGTTCTTGGTTCCACTTAGAGATTTCTTAGATCTATTACTCATCCCTAGGTGAATTCAGAGAGGCAAGTGTCATAGGAGAAGTTTCTAGAAGATTTCATGAGCATCCACTTAGCAAACTGTCTCGAACATTTGTCCATTATCGCTCATCGCACGCCACAGAAGGCCTCTTCAGTATGCATCGCACCTGGCTAGTGTAGGAGTCAGTACGCATCGCACCCTGACAGTGGAGCAGTCAGTATGGTCCAATTTTGGCCAGTTCTGAGTGGTTTTTTAGGTGGAACTTCTGGGGAATGATGTAATCAATTGACCATGATCCTTTAGGGTATGAAACAACACTTTGAGGGGTTAAAGAGCCCTTGGTTTATCGAAATATAAGATTGGGGTTGCAGTGCCCAAATATGTCTATAACACTAAGGATGCCTTTTGCATGTTTCCTTTTTCTATTTCGAGAAGAGTAACCCATGCATGCAAATCATTTTCTCTCGGTCCCATAGGGAACTAGTCAACTTGAAGGCAAATGCATCGGTCTGCGAGTCTAAGATGAAAATTTGCGCAAGTTCTAAGCTGAGGAGAGTTGGTTACTTGACAGACATTTCACAATTTTTGGGCTGAGCAGTTCATTGCCTCCTAGAATTGTGCAATTTTTGGGCTGAGGCTCAGTGCTGGGTCAGATTGCACAGTTTTCTGAAGGAGGATTGCCTGACTGTTTTGCACAATTTTGGAGCCCAGCAAGCTGCCCAGCTGATTTGCGCAATTTCTGGAGGGAAGGCTTTTCCCCTCTAGAATTGTGCAATTTTGTAGAGGAGTGTCTCAACGAGAAAATAGTATAAGTCTAGAATGCTGACCTAGAGGACACAGATAAACAAGCTAACATGCACAGGCCGGCAGGCCACTGAAACTCAGTTGAAGCCTATGTATTTGACAGTGCAAGACATGCTGCTAAGGATGGTTGGTAGGGAGGCTCCAAAACAAAGCTGATTCAAAATTTTGGAGGGTGGTTGTAGCCGCTACAATAGTGACCTATCATCATAGTACCTAAGAAGGTTAAGACTTAGGGAATATGTATTGACTATAGAGCTTTGAACATGATCACATCAAAGATTTGATTATTTGATAGAGCAATTGTAGCATGCCAATTAGTTCACTGAGTTAGATCTCAAATTAGGATACCACCATGTACATGTTAAATAAGAAGTTACTTGGAAGACCTCCTTCAAGAAAATGCAAGGTCGGTATGATTTTCTAATCATGCCTTTTGGTTTATCTAATACACTAGCTACATTTATGTCATTAATGAATGATGAATTGTATCCTTCTTTAGATTCGTTTGTAATAATGCATTTGGATGACATATTGGTTTATAACTTTACTTGGGTATAGAACATCTCACATCTTATTAGATGTTATAGTCTATGAAAAAGCATCAATTATTGGCTAACCCTAAGGAATGTGAGTTTTCTCAATGATCATTGGCGTATTTGGGGTATGTGATTGGCGGATAGGAAATTAAGATGGATCTTGTGAAGATGAAGGTCATCCTTAAGTGGGAAGTTTCTACTAATGTCACTAAAGTTGGGAATTTTGTTGGGGCATCACAGTACTATGAAATTTTATAACACCATTTTCAATAGTAGTTGTGAAACTCCATGCCATAATAGCCAGTGGAAAGAGTTTTCAATGGGGAAATAATCAACATAAAACTTTCAGTGAGTTGAAAAGCACTGGTACTTTGAAGTGAAGACTTCTTGCTCACGAGTGTTTACCGATTGAAGATACATTAATGTGTAAATTTTGTGTAAGTAAGTATTTATTAATATTCATAAAAATCTGAGTGTGTAAAATACCCTCATGGCAGTTTGCCTATATAGGCAATGACCGACCATGAGTAATGAATAGTCACGTCCTTTGACTATTTTACTTGTTCACAATAATGTATTTATAGTTATGTAATTATTTGTTTAATTTTAATATTGTTATGAACATTTTATTCATAACATTGCCACCCCCTTTAGAGATGTTTTGTCCTCAAAGCATAACCAGAAGGTGTTCTTCTAATTGAACATGTTGCTATGGAGCGACATCTTTGCATTGGTTGGTGAAATATTTATGAGTATTTGTACCTTCCTTGAAGCTGGGAGTGTTAACACCATTTAATTTATAACGTCGTCCTTGCCAATTACACTCCATGAATTGTTCTTCAAGGCTTGTAGTATAGCTCCCTAGTTGTATTAATCATTATGCACCTAAAACTACGTCCATTTATTTGAGTGGTAAGGCAAATAGATCTGTTTGTAGCTCCAGTTCTTGTATTTGAATTGAAAGTTTGTGACATTCTCCTATTTCCTTGAGTTTTTTTCTAGTAGCGACATACATGGTCAGGTCCTTGATTGGGCATATACAAAGATCAAGTGGTTTAGCAAGATTGATGTTTATACAATTGTGAGTACTACCCGAATCTATAAGTATGTTGACATTTCTACCTCTTATGAGTCCCTTGAACTTTAGGGTTTTAGGACATAATCTCATCCTCATGTTTGTTGATTGAGTAGTAAGCTTAATGTTCCTTCTTGGAGATTGATTCCTCTTCCTTCAAAGATGTGGTGGAACATATTTTGCAGTTGCTTGTTGTTCTTGATCTCTAGGAGAGTTACTATTTTCATCGAGGTTTTTCCAGTCACATGAGATTGCAGCTAATGATGGTTCCCCATAATCTGAATCTTAACTATGTGTGATAACGATTCCTTCATCACATTCTTGTACTTCACTTTGCTTCCCAGATACTATTTTATAGTAGCGCAAGGATGCGTCTTCACATTTATGTCATGGTGTCCAATTTTCTCCACATTTGCAACAATTATTTTTATTTTTTATTGTTTTTTATAGCTCATTACTTGAAGCATCCAATTCCTTCTTGACTTCATAAGTATATAGTTTCTTGTTAATACATTTGTGTCCTGATGTCCATTTGTCTACACAATACCTACATATGTTAATTTCTTTTTTTCCTGAGTGTTGTTGTTGGTCTTCATCTTCCTTGAATGACGACATTATGAGCTTATGTTTTCTCTCAATAATTATTGTTGCATGTCTATCTTATTCAATGGTTTTGGGTTTATTTAGTTTTAATTCTTCTCGAATATACTCTTTAAGTTCACATTTATACATTTTTTGCAACTCTTCGTCGGAAAACCCTCTTTGTCTTATAACTAATACTTCCCATTCATGGGTGTATTCACTTACAGTTCCTTTTTGTTTGAGGTGAACAAATATTTCGTAAACATTGTCTTCTTCTTTGTCATGGAACCTTTTGATTGAGCAAAGCTTCCACAAAAATTTTCCAATTAAATGCACGAGCTTCACATTTATTGGACCACCACATGAACCAATCATATGCTTCAACTTCCACTTAGTTGGATGTGGTCATGACCTTCTCTTGTTCACTTATTGGCGGGTTTGCTCTCAATATGGCGTCCATTTTATTTACCCACACAATGGTGCCTTTATGGTCTTTACCATTATACTTAGGTAATTCCCTTTAAATTATGTGGAATTCTCTTTCGGGAAACTTTCTATAATACTGACTTCCTTGAAACTATATATGCGGTACTGGGGCTCCATGCATTGACGCGAACTCATGACTTGGAAAAAGTTTTCCTTCTAGCATCTTGGAGCTTTGTGGTGACTCTTGTGAGCTTAAGGGATTAAAGGGTGGATTGATTCCTCCCATAAACTGGCTCATCGCGCTCTTAAATTTTTTGATATCATCTGCCATTTTTTCTTGACTACTAATTAACCTATCTTTGTCTTTTCCTTGTTCATCCTGCTTCCTTTTGACGTTATCAAGGTGTTGGCGCATTCTGTCGATTTCTTCCTGGATTCTCCTTGAGTTTGTATCATCATTGTTGCTTCCCATTTTGTTCCTCTTTTTCTTTATAGACCTTTTTTTTAAAATAATTAATTAAATAATAATATGTTATTATTAATATTTTTAAATAATTATATTAATTTTATTATATAACTTTAATGTTATACTTATGACGATATAATTCTTGATGTAACGTCACCTATGTTGACTACTTGATTTGATTGACCCCTGACATCATAAAAAGGAGACGTACAGCCTGTCGAAAGGTGTCAGTTGTCATGTAAAAGATGGCTGCAATGCAGTGGCCAGTACGCACCAGCGTGGATGGGAAGAATGCCACTGTGGACGCGGCTAGTTAGCGGCCTGTTAACGTGACTTGATGGGGGTGGAAGATCAGCGGTTTAGACAGGTTATCGATCCGGTGGCAATTGGGGATGACAGGAGCAGAGACAGAGCGGAGAGCGCAACAGTGTGGATGGGAAGACCACTGTTGTGGACGTAGTTAGTCAGCGCCTGTTTCGGCGGTTTGACGGGAGCGAAATATTGGTGGTTTAGACAAGGGAAAAATATTGGCGGTTTATATGGGCTATCAATCTGGTGGTAGTTGGGGACGATGGAAGCACAACGACGAGAGCAGAGACGGAAGGCAGAACGATGAGGGGTGAGGGAAGGGCGTGGGGATGCGATAGGGTTTGGGTGAACGATGAGAAACATAGACTATGGATGCAAGGCGTGAAGAACAAGGCAGTGAAAAACAACAGAATCACCTCATAGACTCAATCTCCAAAGTTTCTTTGATCACAAGTGGATCTGCTTGAACTTGCAACTTTGCTTCGCCTCTGTGCTGTCAACAACCTTCCTCTTGCATTTGTCGCATGAAGGTCTGCTACCTTCTGCTATTATTGATGGTGTTGCTTGCTATGATGCCACTGCCATTTCATCATGATATCCTTATCTATGAATAACTTGATGTCTTCATAGATAGGAAAGTTCGTAGACACTTGATTGACAACATCCCCAGTTGTGCTCTCAATGGTGTCTTTGACTCTGCTCTCCTAGAAGCCATTGTACCTGTGCTGCTGAGAGGTAGATGAACACATGTGATACCTGGAGACATAGAAACACTCATGGCAAGCAATATTTCAGCTGAAAAACCAAAACAAACTTGAGGACTGACATGCAACATACATGTGTGACTGTGTGTGAAGATTATGCAATTTTCACTGGGAGGCTGGGAGACTGATTGCTAAAACTGCGCAAGCCACAATTTGGGTTGTTGGGAGGTTGACTAACTATTGGAACTACATAATGGATAGTCCAACCTGGCCTGCTGAGGACTAAAACTATGCAACGTGCAATTTTAGTCAGCAGTGACATGCAAAACAACAAACTGCATTGCGCAGTTTCTGGGGCCAGCAAGGCACTGCCTCCCAGAATTGCGCAATGCAAGCCTGGAGGTCAGTGCTGGGCTATACTTGTGAAATTTCTGGAGGGAAGACAGAGCCTTCATTTCCAGAAATGCATAATGCTAGCCGGGCAAGGCAAGGTTCGGGCCAAGGTAGCCCAAACGCGCCGACGGATGACTAAAAACATGAGAAGTTTGAATGCATGGTGAAACTAAGTGTAAACATGAGTGAATGATCATGCATGAAAACAACAAGTGCATGATTCATAAAATAGGAAAGCATGCATGTGTGTGAAGCGGGTCTCCGCAATGACGACCATCAGTGCAAAAACAATGTCATGCATGCGACAACAATGAAATGTAAACGAAAACTGAAACGGTGCTTCTACAAGCTAACATACATTAAAACGACAACAAGCACTCATTGAAATCAAGCAGACAACGCTTACACAAAGAGAAACACAAAAAGTGACAGAAATGTAGCGTAAGACATGAGAAGTAGACTTACCCTGAAACACCTAAGCTGAAAGTACCGAAGACTCCTGGATGCGATGTGGGATGTCAGAGCTGTAAGATCAATGTGAAGAATGAGCTCTATAGCATCTGGTTCATAAGTTTTGATAAGATCGAGGTTATGACGCATGTGCCACAAATCTCTAAAAAATCGACACTTGGTGAGAGGTTTCTAAAATGATCTTTTCGTGTAACTTCCAACTACTAAAAATAGATCCCTAAAATCTAGGGATGCATTTTTCATGCTACCTTTTGTTTTTTTTCAGGAAAAGTAACCCATGCATGCAAATCAGTTTTGCTCCATTGCGGAGGGAACCAGTGAACCCTGAAGGTACATGCATTAGTCTACGAGCCTGGGATGAAAATTTTGATAGTTTCTGGGCTGAGCAAAGTTGGTTGTTTGTCAGGCATTGTGCAATTTCTAGGCTAAGCAGGTCACTGCTTCCAAGAATTGCGCAATTTCTGGGTTGAGGCCTCGTGTCGGGTCAGATTATGAAATTTTTTGAGGGAGGATTTCCTGACTGTTCTATGAAATTATGGAGGCCAGCAGATTGCCCAACTGAAATGTGCAATTTCTAGAGGGAATGTTGGTTCCCCTATAGAATTATGCAATTTTCTGGGGGAGCCTCTCAGTCAGCAAATAGTCTAAGTCTGAAAGGCCGGTTTGCAGGAGGGAGACAAACAAGATAACATGCACAGGCGACATGCCACTAAAACTCCGCTGAAGCCTATGTACCTGACAGTGTAAGACATGTTGCTAAAGGTGGTTGCTAGGGAGGCTCCAAAACAAAGCTAAGGCAAAATTTTGGAGGGTGGTTGTAGCCGCTACAACACTTGGCCACACATTGGTAGATCTCTAGTTCTCTACATGGACCTTGTTCATGAAAAGAAAGTCTAACACCTCAAAAAGTATTGTTTAGTTCTCTGATCGTCATGGCTTTCACACTTGCTTGATTGTAAGATGCAGCATCTGCCATGCTCTTGATCGGTGGCACACATTCCAAGCCAAGCCAACACAGTTGTTTCGATTGGGATGAGGGGTATATTATTTCACAAGCCATATGGTAGTCAGAGTTTAAGTTTTCATCTTTGGCATTGCTTCGTTACCAGCAGCCCTGGACAGTACCCCAACGGAGTCACATAGGAACATAAGCATCGCTCCATTGCGAGTGAGCCTGGTCAGTACCTCGATGGAGTTACTTGTATCACCTCCCTATGTAGGAAGCCTTTCTCTTCTTTCGCCTTATTCATTTTCATTTTTTCGATTTTTTTTCACATTTTCATTTCTTTTCATTTTCATTTTCATAACCGTGCATAACACTTATTCATTTCAGAGGTAGAAGAGGGATTTTGATTTATTGAGAGCATAAGAGGTTGTTCCTTCAGAGAAGTAGTTTGTATATACCTCTAACGTTCTTCTTAAGGTTTCCCCCTCACCTTACTCTACTTGACTGAGCTGACAAGGGTTAATCCAAAACAGTCGACTAGGGTAGGTGACACTAGTTAGCGCGCAAGCGTTGTGTTTTTGCCAAGGTTCAATTCGATCAGAACATATTTTCCATTGATGTATCATGGACTAAAGACGACAAGTTCTTCATACAGAGGCAAGATGATAGATAACCAAGTATTGATATATGAACAAGTCCTCTTTTACTTTACCCAGCTTGTCTTAAGAGTCACACACGATTTCATGCGAAACTAACATACACACGTAAACAATCAAACAAACAACAGAACAAAGAAAAAGCAGAAGTAAATGCATAAGAAAAGCGAGTAAGCAAACAAGCAGGAAAACAAACAAACATGCAAAGTAAGAAGGAAACATGCATGCAAGTAAACAAACCAAAAGAAAACACTACTCCCACTCCTAAGCTAACGGTGCTTGGGTCTTCTCACGTAAAGTGATACTTCCAATGCAACCACCTACACATTGGCCAACCCATGTTGGTTAGGGCATGGTTTGTGAACAACACAGCCGTGCGAACCAACAAACATGAAGGATATAACAATGAAGACAAACACACTCTGGTTTAAGTGTGTCCATAGAAAAGAAGTGAGTGAAAGCACATAAGATGTACTCTGTGGACTTGCCATGGTGCTATGCTATTTAGCATGTGGATGTTAAGCATACACATTCTCTTGACTATGACGTGTAAGCAAATGTGAGAAAGGTAGACCAGTTACGTTTCACAAGTGTGCTTATTGTGTAAGATTCCTCCAATGCAAAGGCAATGGGATCATGTAATTCGAGTGGAGGAAGCGAAATCTAGGTGTTTGGTTGATCTTCAATGCAAAGTAGAGAGTAATGAGGAGCCTTGCATGTTTCAAAAATTTCCTTATCAAAAGGGAAACGAAACTCAGGATAGCGAGGGCATGAGATAACCATCAACTCAGGCTGAAGTGCCTTGTCAACTTGCTAGGTTTCGATTTTGTCGATAGGTAGATTATTGGAGACTAGTGGCTTAGACAGATTAATAGCGAGTGAATCAACATTGTGATCAAATGAAGAAGTGCAGAGATTACGACAACCATGATTAGAAAATTCGGGATGTTCATTGGCATCATCATGATTTGATGAATCATTTAGAGGGGTAGATGAGAAGTGGAAAAATTCACCCTCTACGTTTCCGAAAAAGGTAGATGAAAAATCAAGTGGATTTTCAAAGAATGATTTGTCCTCTCCGTTGTCGAATGATGGACTGACATCTGGTGTGTTCTGTGAATGATAAATAATGGGTGCATCCGTAGACGGAGATACACATGCGAAATTGGGGATGATAGAATCACCAAAGATGTCAAGGAAAAATGGAGGAGGTGCAAACAAGAGGGAATCATCCTTCGCTATGGGTAGATGTTCATTATCCCAGTCATACTCTCCATGAATGACAACGCATGTTGGTTATGCGACACCAACTCCATCGATAGCTTGATCCTCTTTCACAATGGGTGTAGATTCTGGAATGGATGAACACAAGAGAATGCAATCCTGAGGATCAACTGAACATGAAGATGGAGGTTGAGGTAAGATGTGCATGTGACAACCCATGGGCTTTGCAACCAAATCTACATGAAAATTGAGAGAAGTTATGTTGGGAGGATGTGACAATTGAATGGATGTGTGTGCATGTTCCCCCACATCACTCTGCGGTGGTGAAGCTGTTTGATCAGAGGATGGCGGACAGTCACTTGTGGCAGCGACCATGTCTGTCTCTGATTGCACAACTCCATCATCGAAGTATGGTGAGCGGGGTTTGAACTTGAAATTCTTCTTGGGATTGATAGATTTGGTAAGGCAATATTCAAATCTATCCATGAGATACTGGAATTTCATCTGACTTTTTGGACCTTCAAATTGCAATACCCAGAAGCGGTCCCAAAAATCCATAGGTGATTCTTGCTGATTCTTTCGTTGTTTTAATAATTTTTTATCAATAGGTTATGGATCAAAATGATGGAAAGTAGCTTCAATGAGATCACAGATCTGGTCAAGTGAGTGCATGTTGTTGAGTGGCAAACTATTGCACCAACGTTTCAGGGATTCGCGAAGTGTGCGTGAAAGCAACATGCTGACCTCTTCTGCATAGAACTCATCTGCATCCTCAAGGAATGCATAGAAGTCTTCTAAGTACTTAGGATAGGCTACTTCACCTTCACCATCATACATGAGTTCGTACAAGATATCAGAAAACCCCCTCGTGATGTTGAGAGGTTCGGCATGGGAAAAACATTGTAGAGGGATGAGTTTGACAATATCCATGACAGATGTACGAAAATTCAAAACAGGATGAGAGGACACAACTTGTCATCTGGCCCTCCTTCTAGCGCCAAAATGTTGACGGTGTTGGATCTCCCTGGTAAGAATTCCCAACTAGACCTCAAATCATTTGGTGTAGGAGTCCCAATAGTGGATCGTCTGGTATCGCCTTGACCACGGTTGCATGCAGAGGTAAGTAGGATGTCCTTGTTGGTAGAAAGGGTGTGACATGCACAACAAGCCAATGTAGGTGCATGAATGGTTCTAACACTCGAAAGTGGGGTGAGTGCACCCCTTGGAAACTTGTGAAAACATGGGGCCTTGAAGGGAACACACAAGCAAAGATGCATCACAAAATGTAAGGCAGGTGAACCAAAAATCCAAAGTGATGGTTAAACCAACAACACATCTCAGTGAGATTCATGCATACATATACAAATTTTTTTTATACATACATGTGTAAGCAAACAACTACAAATATCATTAGAGTAACCAAGATAACTGAAATACAATAGCAACATATGCGTGAAACGTGTCTGCTCTGTTATATTAAGAAGTGAAAGTTCCAATCATATAGTACAACCATGACCAACCACTAGTCTTGATAATGGAACGTTATAGTCACTACTGCCTGCTCCTCCAAAGAGATGTACTAACTCTGCACTGTGGAGAAGTCAAGGCTCATTACAATAGACTCCAAGATTTCTCTAAGATACTTCTATCGTGATGATAAACGGTGGCGAACTGATGCCAAGATTGGTCATTCGTGATAGTGTCCACGTTCTCAATGGTGACATCCCACTGAAAGCGAACTCTTGCCTCCGTTGCATCCAGGTACATTGATATGGATCCTTTGTCCAACTCGTCTGAAAACATGCACATCATCATCTTGAGTGTAGTTGGACCAACAACATACTAATGCATAGTGTCTGTGCTGATCTTCAATTGTGTGATGGTGACTATGTGCACCAACTTGTTGAAATACATGTTCAACTCCAGTCAGAATTGCTTCTTGTCTTCGCCTCGGTGATTGCACCAATGGGTGGGATCGCATGCATGTGCATAATGACACCCATGCTCCTGAACACCCTTGCATGCGATCGGCAACACTACTCACCCTATCTGCTCCATGTCAGCTACTAGGTTGGGTCTATAACCTATATGGGTGTAGTTTCATCAATCTGTGCATGTTGTGCCTCCTGTTGTACTTGTTCCTGTTGCAACTCCTTCTCTTGTTTGTGCAGCTCCTGTTCTTTCTTGAGTTTCGCTTTAGCACCTGCAACTCCTTCTCTATTTGTATTTATACCTTCGCGTGATCCTCTTTTTGTGTTGTCACCTCATAGCCTCAATCTCCAAAGCTACTTTCATCATAAGTGGATCTTCTTGAACTTGCAACTTTGCTCCACCTCTACGCTGCCAACAATCTTCCTCTTACATTTGTCGTGCACATGTTTTCTACCTTCTGTTGCTGCTGATGGTGTTGCTCGTTGTGATGCCACTACCATTTCATCTTGATATCCTTGTCTATGAACAACTTGATGTATTCATAGATAGACAAGTTCATAGACAATTGATCAACTGCAACCCTAGTTGTTCTCTCAACGATGTCTTTGACTCTGTTCTCCTAGACGCCATTGTACCTATGCTGCTAAGAGGCAGACGAACACTTGTGATACCTGGAGACATAGAAACACTCATGGCAAGCAATATGTCAGTTGAAAAACCAAAGCAAACTAGAGCAATGACATGCAACATACCTGTGTGACTGTATGTGAAGATTGTGCAATTTTCACCAGGAGGTTGGGAGACTGACTGCCAAAAGTGCGCAAGGCATAGTTCAGGCTACTGGTAGGCTAACTGATTGGTGGAACTACACAATGCATAGTCCAACTAGGCTTGCTGAGGACTGAAACTATGCAATGTGCAATTTCAGTCAGTAGTGCGTTGTAGCGGCTACAACCAACCTCCAAATTTTTTCCTTAGCTTCATTTTGGAGCCTCCCTACCAACCTTTCACAACAACATGTCTTTCCTTGTCAAGTACACAAAATTCATTAATTTTCTTGTAGAATGCCAACCCGTGCATCAGATATTGTTGCATCCTCCTCATAGGCCGTTTCTTCGGAATTGGTCCAGCTGCAGGCTGAGCAGCTCCTTCAAGAAATTGCACAATTCTGGAGGGGAACCAACCATCCCTCTAGAAATTGCGCAATTCTGTCTGGAAGCCTGCTGGGCTCGAGAATTGCGCAAATATGTATGTCATTGTTCAATGGAAAAATTACGTAATTCCTCCCAGTAGGACTGCTCAGCCCAAAAATTATGCAATTCTGGGTAGTAGTCAACTGCTCTGTGTAGAAATTGCTCAATCCCTCTGGGCAGCCAACCCAACTCCCTCCCATAAATGAACATTTTTTCCCCTTAGTTGAGCAGACTGTTGCATGTGCATTTGGGTTGACCGATTCCCTTGGGGACTGAGAAAAACTGATTTGCATGCATGGGTTGCTTCTCCCAAGGCAACATGCAAAGAGATCCTTTGATTCAGGAATCTATTTTTAGCAGCTGGAGGTTACATGTAAGGATCAATTCAGAAACCTCTCACCAAGTGTCTCTTTTCCTAGATTTGTGGCATGCATGTCACAACCTCGATTTTATCAAAACTCATCAACCAGACGTTGCAAATCTCATTCCTCACATTGACCTTGGAGCTCTGACATCCCACATTACATCTAGGAGTCATTGGCACATTCAACTCAGCTTTCTTGGGATAAGCCCACCTTTCATGTCTTATGTTGCGTTTCTGTCGCTTTTTTTGTTTCTCTTTGTGTGAGTGATGTCTGCTTGATTTTAGTGAGTGCTTGCTGTTGTTTTGATGTATGTTATCTTGTAGAAGCACCGTTTCAGTTTCAGTTCACATCTCACTACTGTCACGTGCATGACACTGTTTTACACGGACGATCACCGTTGCAGAGACTCACTTCACACACATGCATGCTTTCCTATTTTCTAAATCCCGCACTTGCTATTTGCATGAATGATCATTCACTCTTGTTTGCACTCATCTCACCATGCATCCAGAATTATCATGTTTTCAGTCGCCCGTCGGTCAGTCTGGGCTGTGTTGGCCCGGACCGTGCCCTACCTGGCTAGCACTGTGCATTTCTAGAAGTGAAGGCTCTACCTTCCCTCCAGAAATTGCGTACGTCTAGCACCACAATGACCTCTAGGCTTGCATTGCATAATTCTTGGAGGCAGTGTCCTGCTGGCCCCAGAAACTGCACAATGCAGTTTGCTGGTTACATGTCACTGTTGACTGAAATTGCGCATTAGGCAGTTTTAGTCCTCAGTAGGCCAAGCTGGACTGTGCATTGCGTAGTTCCAGTAATCGGTCAACCTCCTCATAGCCTAAACTATGCCTTGTGTAGTTTTAGTAGTCAGTATCCCAACCTCCCGATAGAAATTGTGCAACCTTCACGATCAATCACACAGGTATGTTGCAAGTCAGTCCTCAAGTTTGTTTTGGTTTTAGACTAACAGATTTCTTTCCATGAATGTTGCTATGTCTCCAGGCATCATAGGTGTTCGTCTATCTCTCAACAACACGAGTACAATGGCCTTCAGGGGAGCAGAGTCAAAGACACTGTTAAGTGCACAACTGAGGATGCAGTTAGCCAAGTGTCTATGAAGTTGCTTATCCACGAAGACATCATGTTGTTCATGGACAAGGATATCAAGATCAATGGCAACAACATCACAACGAACAACACCATTAGCAGTAGCAAAATGTGGTACACTTGCACACGACGAATGCAAGATGAAGGTTGTTGACAACATAGAGGTAGAGCAAAGATGCAAGTTCAAAGTAGATCCACTCATGATGAAAGCAACTTTGGAGATTGAGGCTATGAGGTGATGACATGACATGAATATCGCGCGGAGGCAGAGAGCAAAATATAGGAGTTGCATGTGCTGAAGCAACAACTCAAGGAAGAACAAGAGCTGCATACACGAGAGAATGAGTTGCAACAGGAATAGGTACAACAGGGGGCACAACATGCACAGACGGATGAAACTGTGCCCGTACAAGTTATGGATCCATCCTTGCAGCTGGAAAGGGAATTCAGTAGCCTGCATGTCATTATGCACACGCATGTGATCCCACCCATTTGGCAGACTCACCGAGGCGAAGACAAGAAGTAAGTCCAACTGGAGTTGAACATGTATTTTGACAAGTTGATGGACACGACCACTAGCACATGCTTGGAGAGTAGCGTAGACACTATGCATCAACATGTTGTCATTCCGGTCGCACCAAGGATGACCATGTGCATGCTATTAGACGAGTTGGATGGAGGAGCCATATCAGTGCACCCAGATGCAATGAAGGCAAGAGTTCGCTTAAGCATGATGTCACCATTGAGCACACGGACACCATCACGGACGACCAAGCTTGGTATCAACTCACCACCTTCGACCATCACAAGGATGTCAAAGAGTTGGTCTCACCACAATGGTCCGAGTGTTAGCGATGTCTTGCATGTATTGCTCAAGCCATTTTGTCTCACATGGGCACATGTGCATTGTAATGTAACGTCTTGTCAAATGGAAGTTCAAGTGTCGATAGTTGAATGCAACAGTCATAGAGTAGTTGAAAAGTCATGAGGGTAGATGAAC
The DNA here is from genome assembly GCA_000404065.3 of Pinus taeda. NCBI lineage: Eukaryota > Viridiplantae > Streptophyta > Pinopsida > Pinales > Pinaceae > Pinus > Pinus taeda. The sequence goes on along the minus strand of APFE031035889.1, from coordinate 59,135 downwards.
AGTCACAAAGGGTGATGTCAAGGGCCACCCCACCCTTTACTATAAATATTCCCTCATAACTCATTATATAGGGTTTTGGTCAGCCAAGCTTCCAATCAGACTATCTTAGAGAGAGCTTGGACAAAATTGTAATGAGCCTTGGCTTCTCCACTATGCAGAGCTAGTATATCTCTTTGGATGAGCAGGCGGTTGTGACTGTAACGTTTTGCTGTCAGAACTAGTGGTTGCACAAGGATGTATTGTATGACTGGAACTTACACTTCTTAATATAATAGAGCCAACACGATTCATGCATATGTCGTATTATATTCTAGCTATCTTGTTTACTCTAAATGATATATGTATCTATTTTCTTACGCATGCATGTATGGACTATTCTATATAAGTATGTATGGATCTTACTGAAATGTGCTGATTGGTTTAACCATCACTTTGGATTGTTATCTAACTTGATTTCCAGTTTGTGATGCATCTTCGCTCATGTGTTCCCTTCCAAACCACGTGTTATCATAGGTTTCCAAGGGGTGCACTCACCCCACTTTCTATGCGTTAGAACCATTCATGCACCTCCCTTGTCTTGTAGCATCTGTCACACCTTTGCTACCAACAGGGACATCTTACTTGCCTGTGTGTGAAACCGTGGTCAAGGCAATACTGTACGACCCATTGCTGGGACTCCTACACCAAACGGTCTAAGGTCTAATTGGGACTTCTTACTGGGGAGATCTGCTGACATGTTGGCAGGTCCAGCACCGTTAACATTTCTGGTGCTAAAAGGAGGGCCAGATGACAAGTTGTGTCCTTTCATCCTATTTTGAACCTTTGCATACCTATCATGGAGTCTTGCACTCTCCTCCCTCCTTGATGTTTTTCGCATGCCGAATTTGTCACCATCACGAGGGAGTTCTTTGATCTCTTGTATACATTCACGTATGATGGTGAAGGCGAAGTGGCTTGGCCTAAGTTCTTACATGAGTTCCTTGCTTTGCTTCACGAGGATGATGGATGTTTTGATGAACATGCCTATTTTCTGCTTGCATACACGCACTTGAGAACTTTTGTGATCTCATTGAAGGCACTTTCTATCATTTTGATCCAAAAAATCTTGACCAAAAACTGTTACAACAATGGAAGGCTCCGCATGAATCGCTTATGGATTTATAACAGTTCTTCCGTGATCTGTAGTTTCAAGCTCTGAATAGCCAAATGAAATTTTTCTATATTTGGGATAGATTCGAGTATTGTCTTAAGAAGTCTGCCCATCCCAAGAAGAAGTTTGAACTCAAGCTTCACTCAACATTCTTCAGTGATGGAGCTGCACAATCACAGACGGATGCGGTCACTGTCATAAGTGATTGTCTGCCGTTCCCTCATCAAACAGCTCCACTACTGCAGAGTGATGTGGGAGATTAAGCACACACATCAGTTCAACTGTCACATATTCCCAGCATCACTTCGCTTAATTTTTGTGCAGATTTGGTATGAGTCCATCAATTTATCATATGCATTTTGTACCACAAAACTCCGTCTTCATACTTGGATGATCCTCCGAATGATACTATCTTGTGTTCTTTCATTCCAGACTTTACACTTGTTGTGAACGAGGATCAAGCCATTGACAGAGTTGGTGTTGCAAAACCAACATGCGTTGTCATTCATGAAGAGTATGACTGGGAGCTTAAGCATCAACAATCGGCAAAGGATGACTCCCTTTTGTTCGAGCCTCCTCTGTTCTTTCTCGACATTTTTGGTGAACCTGCCATCCATGATTTCGCATGTGTATCTTCATTTATGGATGCACCCATTGTTGATCACTTGCAGGACACACCGAATGTCAGCCCATTATATGACAATGGAGAGGATAAGTTATTCCTGGAAAATCCACTTGATCTTTCATCTGCCTTTTTCGGAAACACAGAGGATGAATTTGTTTGCTTTTCATCTACCCCTCTGTTTGATTTATCAGATCATGAGGATGTCGATGAAATCATTGATTTTTCTTATTGTAGCTGTTGTGAATCACGATTATGATTCTATCGTAGTTGATTTTTCAAAGCCACCTGTTTATGATGATCTATCTAATGACAAAGTTGAAATATCCCAAATTGTCGAGGCACTTCAACCCAAGCTAATGGTTATGTCAGTCCCTCACTTTCCCAAGGTTGGTTTCACTTCCGATTAGGAAATTGTTCAATCACCCAAGGCTCCTCATCACTCATATGTATGCATTGAATATCAATCTCACACACAGATCATGCTTCCTTGACTCGAACTGCATGATCCCATCGCTCATGCATTGGAGGATCTTACATTGAAATCAACATGCACGACGCAAGTTGTCTTTGTTTCTTTCGTTTGCTTGCATGTCATAGTCAAGAGTATGCATATACTTCAAATATGCATGCACTGTTGCACAACACCTTGAAAAGTCCACAGATCACATGTCATGTACTTGCACTCACTTATTTCCTATGGACACTTTTAAACATGAAGTGTGTTTGTCTTCATTGTTATATCTTTCTTGTCTATTGGTTCGCACAACCGGGTTGCTCGCGGACCAAGCATTCACTAACATGGGTCAACCAATGTGTCAGTGGTTGCATTGGAAATATCACTTCATCAGGCCCATGCACCGTTAGTTTAGGAGTAGGAGTAGTGCTTGCTTTTAGTTTTCTTGCACACCTGTTTGCTTTCTTGCTTTGCTTGTTTGTTTGTCTGCTTGCTTGTTTGCTTACTCACTTTTCTTTCGCATTTACTTTTGCTTCTGCTTTGCTTTCTTGTTTGTTTTCTTGTTTTGTTCGTAGGTTAGTTTCACATGAAACCATGCATGGCCCTTGAAACAAGCTAGGCAAAGTACAAGAGGCCTTGGGCAACTATCACTACTTAGTTATCTGTCATCTTGCCTTTGTGTGAAGAACTTGTTACTTTTGGTCCATGATACATCGACGAAAAATACGTAGTGTTCGAAGTGAACCTTGGTAGAAACACAACGCTTGCATGCTAACTAGTGTCACCTACCCTAGTGGATTATTTTTGGGTTAACCCTTGTCAGCTCATTCAAGTAGAGTAAGGTAAGGGGGAAAACCTTAACAGACACACTAGAGGTATATAATAAACTAATTCTCTCAAGGAACAACCTCTTCTGCTCTCAATAAGTTGGGATCCCTCTTCCGCCTCTTAAATGAATAAGTGATATGCAATGTTATGAAAATGAAAAACAAAAAAAAAAGAAAAGTGAAAAATTTCATAAATGAAAAATGAATAAGGCGAAAGAAGAGAAAGGCTTCCTGTGTAGAGAGGTGATGTAAGTAACCCCGCCAAGGTACTGAGTAGGCTCGCTGGCAGCAGAACAATGCTTGTGTTCCTGCATGACTCCGCTGGGGTACTGTCCAGGCCTGCTGACAGCGGAGCAACACTAGAGATGAAACTAAGAGTCTAATGACTATACTGCTTGTGCACCAATATACGCCTCAACCCCAATTGAAACAACTGTGTTGCCTTGGCTTGGAATGTGTGTCAATCGACCAAGATCTTGGTAGATGCTACATGTTACAATCGAGCAACTGTGAAAACTAAGACAAAATGAGAACTGAACAATACTTCCGGAGGTGTTAGACTTGCTTTTGATGAACAAGGTCCATTCAGAGAGCTGAAGTTCTACCAGCGTGTTGCCAAGTGTTGTAGCGGCTACAACCACCCTCCAATTTTTTTCCTTAGCTTCGTTTTGGAGCCTCCCTACCAACGTTTCACAACAACATGTCTTGCCTTGTCAAGTACATAAGCTTTAGTGATTTTCTTGCAGAATGCCAGCTTGTGCATCAGAGCTTGTTGCATCCTCCTCACAGGTTGTTTCTCCAGACTTGGTCCAGCTGCAGGCTAAACAACTCCCTCAAGAAATTACACAATTCTGGAGGGGAACTAGTCTTCCCTCTAGAAATTGCACAATTCTGTTTGGTAGCCTGCTGGGCTCTAGAATTGCTCAAATATGCCTGTCACTGTTCACTGGAAAAATTTCGCAATGCCTCCTAGCAGGATTGCTCAGCCCAAAAATTGTGGAATTATGGGCAGCAGTCAGATGCTCTGCCCAGAAATTGTGCAACCCCTCTGGGCAACCACCCCAAATCCCTCCCAGAAATGCACATTTTTTCCTCTCAGTTGGGCAGACTATTGCATGTACATTTGGGTTGACCAGTTCCCTCCAGGACCAAGAAAAATGATTTGCATGCATGGGATGCTTCTCCCAAGGCAACATGCAAAGGCATCCCTTGATTCAGGGATCTATTTTTAGCAGCTAGAGGTTACATGTAAGGATCAATTCAGAAACCTCCCGCCAAGTGTCGCTTTTCCTAGATTTGTGGCATGTGTGTCACAACCTTGATCTTATCAAAACTCATCAACTGAATGCTTCAGAGCTCATTCCTCACATCAACCTTGCAGCTTTGACATCCCACATTACATCTAGGAGTCATCGGCACATTCAACTCAACTGTCTCGGGGTAAGACCGCCTTTCATGTCTTGCATTGTGTTTCTGTCGCTTTTTGTGTTTCACTTTGTGTGAGTGTTGTCTGCTTGATTTCAGTGAGTGATTGCTTTCATTTTTATGTATGTTAGTTTGTAGAAGAACAATTTCATTTTTCATTCACATCTCACTGTTGTCGCATGCATGAAACTATTTTGCACGGAAGGTCATCATTGCAGTGACTCGCTTCACACACATGCATGTTTTCTCATTTTCTGAATCCTTCACTTGCTATTTGCATGAATGATCATTCACTCTTGTTTGCACTCATCTTACCATGCATCCAGACTTCTCATGTTTTGAGTCACCCATTGGCCGGTCTGGGCTGCTTTGGCTCGGATTGTGCCCTGCCCGGATAACACTATGTATTTCCGGAAGCAAAGGCTCTACCTTCCCTTCCAAAAATTGTGCAAGTCTTTCCCAACACTGACCTCCAGGCTTGCATTGTGCAATTATTGGAGGCAGAGTCCTGCTGTCCCCAAAAACTGCAATGCAATTTGCTGGTTGCATGTCACTGTTGATTGAAATTGCACATTACGCAGTGTTAATCCTCAACAGACTAGGTTGGATTATGCATTGTGCTGTTCCAGCAATTAGTCAACCTTTTGACAGTCCGGACTATGCCTTGTGCAGTTTTAGCAATCAGTTTCTCGACCTCTTGGTGGAAATTGCGTAACCTTCACGATTAATCTCACAGGTATGTTGCAAGTAAGTCCTTAAGTTTGTTTGGTTTTCAACTGACAGATTGCTTTCCATGAGTGTTGCTATGTCTCCAGGCATCACAAGTGTTCATCTATCTCTCAGCAACACAAGTATAATGGACTTCAGGAGAGTAGAGTCAAAGACATTGTTTAGAGCACAACTAGGGATGCAGTCAACCAAGTGTCTATGAACTTGCTTATCTACAAAGACATCAAGTTGTTCATGGACAAGGATATCAAGATTAATGGCAATGAAATGACAACGAACAACACCACTAGTAGCAACAAAAGGCGACACACTTGCACGTGATGAATGCAAGAGGAAGGTTCTTTACATCATAGAGTTAGAGAAAAGCTGCAAGTTCAAAACAGATCCACTCATGACGAAAGTAGCTTTGGAGATTAAGGCTATGAGGTGATGGTGTAACATGAAGATCGCATAGAGGTAGAGAAAGGAATAGAGAAGGAGTTGCATGTGCTGAAGAAACAACTCAAGGAAGAGCAAGAGCTGCATAGGTGAGAGAATAAGCTGCAGTAGGAAAAAGTACAACAGGGGGCACAACATGCACAGACGGATGAAACTACGCATGTACAAGTTATGGATTCATCCCAGCAACTGGCACGGAGCAGACAAGGTCAGCAGTGCTATTGATCGTATGTAAGGGAATTCAGTAGCATGCATGTCATTATGCGCACGCATGCAAGCCCACCCATTTGGCACACTCACTGAGGCGAAGACAAGAAGCAAGTCCAACTAGAGCTGAACATTTATTTTGACAATTTGATGTCCACGTCCACCAACACATGCTTGGAGAGCAACGTAGACACTATGCATCAACATGTTGTCGGTCTGGTTGCATCCAGAATGACCATGCGCATGCTATCAGACAAGTTGGATGGAGGAGCCATATCAGTACACCCGGATGCAACGAAGGCAAGAGTTCACTTCAGCAAGGTGTCACCATTGAGCACATAGACACCATCACAGATGACCAAGCTTGGCATCAAGTCACCACCTTTGACCATCAAAAGGATGCCAAAGAGTTGGTCTCACCACAACGGTCTGAGTGTCAACGATGTCTTGCATGGCTTGCTCAAGCCATTTTGTCTCACATGGGCACATGTGCATTGTAATGTAACATCTTGTCAAGTGGAAGTTCAATTGTCGATAGTAGAATGTAACAGTCATATAGTAGTTGAAGAGTCATGAGGGTAGATGAATAGTCACAAAAGAGGATGTCAAGGGCCACCCCACCCTTTGCTATAAATAGTCCCTAATAACTCATTGTATAGGCTTTTGGTCAGCCAAGCTTCTGATAAGACTATCTTAGAGAGAGCTTGGACAATATTGTAATGAGCCTTGGCTTCTCCACTATGCAAAGCTAGTATATCTCTTTGGAGGAGTAGGCGGTTGTGACTGTAATGTTATGCTGTCAGAAATAGTGGTTGGACATGGATGTAATGACTGGAACTTACACTTCTTAAAATAACAGAGCCAACATGTTTCATGCATATGCCGTATTGTATTCCAGCTATCTTGTTTACTCTAAATGATATGTATCTGTTTGCTTACGCATGCATGTATGGACTATTCTGTATAAGTATGTACGAATCTTACTAAAATGTGTTGATTGGTTTAACCATCACTTTGGATTGTTAGCTAACTTTCTTTCCAGTTTGTGATGCATCTTCGCTCGTGTTTTCCCTTCCAAGCCACGTGCTATCACAGGTTTCCAAGGGGCACAATCACCCCACCCTTAGTGTGTTAGAACTGTTCATGCACCTCCCTTGTCTTGTCGCAACTGTCACACTCTTGCTACCAATACGGACATCTTACTTGCCTCTGTGCAAATTCAGGGTTAAGGTGATACCGTACGACCCACTGCTGGGACTCCTACACCAAATGGTCTGAGGTCTAATTGGGACATCTTACCGGGGAGATCCCCTGACATGTTGGTGGGTCCAACACCATCAACACAATGATATGTAGACCAAGAAATTGCGTAATGTAAGCCTAGAGGTTAGTGCTGGGCCAGACTTGCACAATTTCTAGAGGGAAGACAGAGCCTTCATTTCCAGAAATGCGTGATGCTAGCTGGGCAAGGCAAGGTCTGGGCCAATGTAGCCCAGACTCGCCGACGTGCGATTGAAAATATGAGAAGTTTGAAAGCATGGTGAATCTGAGTGTAAATAAGAGTGAATGATCATGCATGCAACAATAAGTGCAGGATTCAGAAAATGGGAAAGCATGCATGTGTATGAAGTGGGTCACCATAATGGAAACCGTCGGTGCAAAAACAATGTCATGCATGCAATAACAATGAAATGCAAACGAAAACTAAAACGATGCTTCTACAAGCTAATATACATTAAAACTACAACAAGCGATCATTGAAATCAAGTAGACAACACATACATAAAGTGAAACACAAAAAGCGACAGAAATGCAGCGCAAGACATGAGATGCAAACTTACCCTGAAACTGCTAAGCTGAAAGTGTCGAAGACTCCTGGATGCGATGTGGGATGTCAGAGTTGTAAGAATGATGTGAGGAATGAGCTCTGCAGTGTCTAATTCATAAGTTTTGATAAGATCAAGGTTATGACGTGTGTTATCACTGACAAAATTTCAATGCCAAATGTCTTACATTTGTTTGATAGTAAAGGTCAGTGCTAGTCTAAGTTTTAATTTTTGTTTGCCTTAGATTCTTGAGTCAACTATGTATTCTCACCCATCACTGGTCATTCTCAGTCATCCCCGTCTCATAGCCATGTGTGAAACTGTACATGAGTTACAATGTGTTACAAAGCTTTTTAGGTTATTTTGTAGCTCATGTGATAATTTTAAAGTGTTTCCGCAGCGCATAAAGCCTTTTTGTAATTTCACAGCGCAACATGTTTTAGGCTGTGCTACAAAATTGGGGATTTGTTCGAATCCATAGCAACTGTCATGCAAAATAGCTATGCGGTGGATGTATTTTACAGGTGGCATACTCTCAAGCTCCTGCATGTATGCTTATCATCAATACTGGATCTCGAAGCCTCAAAGTTCATGTAGCTGTGAGTACATGCTCACACGTTGGTGGCCAGAGCACGATATGCAGATGTTGAACTAAATGTATACAATTACGCTAAATGAGAAGTTTCATTACTTCAAATGGGAGGTAGAGAAGGGTTGATAGAAACCGCTGTAAAGATGCCCAGAATAGAGGTAATTGAAGTATTGACCAAAACAGTGGAGGCAGCCAAGCGTAAAGACAAGAACAAAAAGGTTATTATTACTCAAGGAGGAAATGTCATAGCTATAAAGAACCAAGCGGGAGCAACAAAAGAGGAAGTGGCCCAGGTAAAGAATGTTACTAAGGAGCGTGCAGTCAGATATGCCAACTATAGAAGAGCTGTGTTAAAAGGTAGCAAAATCCTAGTGGGTCAAGTAGATTCAGTGTCTGATGTGTATTCATGGACGGTACCAGCCCTCAAGCAGGCTAAACTCATAAGTAAGCTAAAAATGAGCCTGAGATAAGAAAACAAAGCTTTAAAGAAGGAGGTTACCAGTTTGAAGAAATAGCTAGGTAAACTAGCTCACTGATT
>APFE031035889.1:0-23510 GCA_000404065.3 Pinus taeda | reverse complement strand
CAACCCAGAAAGATCCCTCTATGGGGTGGCTCGAAATCTCTCAAGCTCGGTGGTGCTCAATGCTGCCCCTGGTCAGCTCGGCCCTCTGTCTCTTCCTGCTTTTCTCTTGCTTTACTGCCTTCTTCTCTGTGTATTCTGTCCTCCTCTCAGGATTTTGGTCTTTCCCCTTCGTCTCTTGGACTTCACTTCGACTTGACTGTGTATTTTGTCTCTATTCATGGATTTTAGCCATTTGTTTCCATGCTTATTCGGTTCCTCTTCCACCTTTGTCGATTCACCTTCTGTAGCTGCGCTTGGAGTTCCTTGTTCAGCGTCAGCATAAATGCTCAAGGTGTGGCCACGTGTCCTCATCTAAACAACACTAGCCTACTTGTCGGTTCGTTTCTTCAGTTACATCGTGGATGCATTCTTCCTCCACTGTGGTGATCAAATGGATTCTGAATCCCTCTAAAATGAAACTTAATTCCATGTCGATTCTGCTTCCTCTGTCGGGTGCAATCTTAGCCATCCGATTTGGGCTCCTCCAGATCCAACGTCATATGCACGTCCCGCGTGGTTGACTTGCTCAACCAATAATGCACGATCAACAACGGTTTTCTCTCACCTCCACCACCAAGCGTCGATCGTTGAGTGGGATCGCTCTGCTTCCTCCAAAACTATATACCGTTTGAGGGTGCCCCGATCAATACCGCTGGTTTCCAGAGTTCGGGTCCCACCTTTGTCCTTTTAGTGCTTTTGTTTCTTCACCTATGGTTCTCCGACTCCTAACGCGACCAAGTGCTTAAGGCTCCTCCATTTTGGCCCTGTTCGCCAGCGATGCGCAATTAGTGCTAATCACACATAAAAAATCACCTCCTTTTCCCGATCTGGGGCTCCCAAGGGCTACTTTTACCTCCTCTGTAGTCTCCATGGGCCTCGGTCAATGCGCTTTGACCGAGGTCCTTGTCGTTCCATGCTGGCTGACATTGCCACTGGTTCAAGGTGTTTTTGATCGCTATTTTGGAATTTTAGAGATTCGTCCCAACCTGATACAGTCATGGTTCTTTGCCAGTCTTTAATGGATCCAATTCGGATCAATGTAATTCAATCATTCAATAGTAATTCACACACTTACACAGTTCTAGATGAACCTCTATATATATATATATATATATATATATATATATATGATATGACAATGATTACAATCGAGATTTCTCTATCTCTCATAGGCCTGTTCTTCAATATCGTGGCCTCTCTCCTTGCACTATACCCGTAGGCTTACATTTATACCAAAAAGGTTCATTGAACTAATCCTAGTTCGACTCCTAAATCTAATGAATTGACTTCTAAATCCCCTATTCTCTACATCCACTTCTAATCTCCATTTAATTTCTAAGAGTTCTCCTTAGTTCCTCGAATCATGGAACTGCTTAAAGAGTCCTAATTGACTTTAGACTCTTTTGTCATTATTCTCCACTCATGTTCTCATTTATTTGAGAGCATTTACAAACATCTCACATTATCTAATTAAATCACTTAAAAGCCTAAATATTACATTAACTTGAGACTTAGGAAACTAATTTCCCTAAAACGCATTACCCCCATATGTCTACTTAATTAAAATTATTTTCTCTTGGGTTGAATGTTCCTGCATCAGACTCCTAAAGTAGAAAATATTCATGATCTCCTAATCATGTGTCTTCTATTCTTTGTCTTCCTGGATCCCATACTTTGTTTTGTAACTACCCAAATGCCTTGTAACTTTGTTGCTACTGTATGTCTGTTGTCTTCTGTTCCATTTTCTTCTTCTTGTCAATCAAGTTCAAACTCTGATTGATCATACTTCCTGTTGCTACCATTTTCCTCCATTTGAACTGCCTCATCATCAATTGCCACATCTCTTCAATCTTTGTCTCTAGTACATCCTTGGACTGGTCCATGTTCCGCTTCTTACTTCTACCTCCTTCTCTTTGTTTCAGGTTGTTGTTGTTGTCCACTAATTCTTTAAACTGTTGTTGATTACTTTCTCTTTGTAGCTGTTGGTTTACTTTTTCTTCTTCTTTTTCTCTTGTTCCAACTTTTGTTTTTCTTACTATGTTGACTACCTCCCTTTCATCCTTGCCCTCTTTCATGATTATTTATGTCTAAATTGAATCATGAATTTTCAGCATTCACTCTGGAAATTGAGCATCTATGTTCCATGGATTGAATTCTTCCACAGAATCTTCTTCTTTCATCTTTATTTGGCTGCTCATATGTGCCAAATTTCCTTTAGCATCTGCAACTAAGTTTGCATTCACAAAACACTTGTTAAAATCGAAAACATAAGACTTCTATGCCTTATCTTCCTTTGGCAACAATTCAGTTTGCTTCTTTGTTTCTTTCTCCTTTGTCAGCACCTCAGTATATTGTTTTGAATTCTCAAAAGAACTCATGAGACTGTCAACTAGTCTCTCTTCCACATCATCTACTCCAATGATGTCTTCCTGCTCTTGTCTGCCGTAGTGAACTCCTTCCTTTGTAGTGTCAATCTGCTGAACTTTCATATCCATCTCCTTTTTCTTATGATTGATATTCATGACAATATTTTTGTTTTCCTTTTCAGCAATCTCTCTTGAACATCTATTCTCTATTTTTCCAACTCCCTTCTTTGAAAATCTAATTTTCTATATAACTCAATAATTTCAATTGGAGTAGAATTTGGAAATTTTACACAATTCTCCATACCTTCCTTTGTTACTGATAAATCATCAAATGTCCTTTTTTCCTTTGCTAAGTCTTTTGCATAGACTTCTTCCTTCTTAACATATTTCAATAGATGTCCTTCCCTTTTTCTGACTGTCTCAATAGCTTCCATGGCTATTTCCATTGTGCCTATCATCATGGTGAATTGATGATCCTTAACTATGTTTTTATTTAACATAGTCTCTTTTTCTTCAATACATTTTTCCTTGTTGTCCCTCAGTAACGCTTCTCCTAGACTTATCCTTGTCTCACCATCTGCATTAGCATTCTCCTGTATTTGGTTTTCATCAATAACATTAATCAAACTCATTTGAGTACCTTTTTGAGACAATATTCCTTCACTCTTCATCAGAATAAGATCCTAATTCTTCATCTCTATGACAACTTCTGTAGACTCATCCATAGACTTTTTCTTCTGTATGCAGTCAAATTCTTCTTCTTCTGAGAGGTTTTCTTTGTCACCTTTTACTTCTAAATCTTCATCTACTCTGAAGATATCTTCAAAAGGCTACTTTTCTCCTGCAATACCTACCATTATACACAAACTATCAATTTTAAAATCATAAGATGCTATGGTCTCACTAGATGCTTTAGCCATCATATCTCTTTTTTGTTCCAAGTTCTCTTTATGACTAAGAGATTCTTCGATGATCTCCTCTTCAATCTCTTCAAGCCCTTCACTTGGTTGCTTGATATCTTTCCCCAATTGCATATGAGACCTATCTATCTCATCTTCTTCCAAAACAGAATTTAGATTTTGCTTGTCTTCTTCCTCCTTTATGACAATAACAACAAATTGTCTTTCTTTACATGTTTCACCTGCAAACATACAAAAATTGTCAGATTTAAAATCATGTGACCCTTTGGCCTCACTTGAATTTTCAGTCTTCAAGTCTTCATCTTCACTTTCTCCCAGAATTTCTCCCTGTTCTGGTTCACAAATGTACTCTTCCATTTCCAACTCAATGTCTTTGAGTTTTTCCATCAGCCACCTTACTTGCCTCTATTGTAGCATTCTCTACAACTTATGCCACTTCACTGGCTTCCTCCTCAAGACCCAACCTAGTCTCTGGCTTTCCTCTAGTATTCTCCTTAATGCATTGAGTTGTTCTTCTAACTCTGCAATCTCTTTGTAAATTTCCTCTTGACTCATCCTCTTACCATTTGCTTTGGCATTCTTCTTCTCATTATTTTGTTGTGGCTTCTCTTTGAACCTTTGCTATGACTATCAGTAGTCATCTTCTTCTCCTCTTCCTTCATGAGCTCCTCACTCATCTGCAATAGCTAGCCCTCCTCATTTTAATCTTACCTCACTAATCTCTCCTCACTCAGTCTTTTGGTAAGCACAAGTCCTCTGTCTAGAACCTCCTCTTGAGCAACACCTTTTCTCCTTCTAGGCTTCTGCAATCTCTCACTCTTTCTTGAGAACACTTCAATTGTCCTCTCTCTGTCCAATCTCTTGTTGGATTATTCAGGTTCACTGCCACTTCTCCTTCAGAGTGTTTTCCTTACTCTTTTTTCAAGAACACATTTGGTTCTCCTCTCACAGCTTCTCTTGATGTCCTTTGCTGAAATGCTTCATCTGCAACCACAATCTTCAATTTCAATTTGAAACAAAACACACTATCTTACCTCCAAGAGCTATGTATGATATTATTCTCCCATTCTCCTGCACTTCAATGGATTGTCCTCTATTTGGTCTCCAAGTCCGTTTTCCTTCAGAACTTGTACTAAGCAATCTTGCTCTCACCTTTCTTCAAGGAATCCTCTGTTCCTGTCTACTCCAAGTCTCTACTGGAACTATTACAATTTCCCAAGAGCTCCAAAAGTTCCCCTACAATATTTTGTTGTAGCCTCTGTCATTCATCAATTAACTTATGCACATTACCTTCTTCTGTGTGCAAACTCCTTTTCATAGGAATCTTTCTCCTCTCTGATTACAATTCTGCTCTGATACCAAATGATGTCGGGGTTACCCCGCTTATACCCAAAGTATGTATATAAATGCATCCACTCATTAGTCCCATGTATTTAACTCTTAAAGGAGTCAAATCTTCAACCACAAATGGTTAAATCCCTCTTTTAGTCTCACGTGGAATGATTCATAGACTTAACACAGCCCAAACATTAACCCACCTTTTCCTTTCTATCGGAAATTAATGACCCCACATAAACCTTAGTTTAGACTCTTATTAACTTTTCATTATAATCCTCCTATTGGGACTTTAAACCTCTTCACTTCCTTCCTAAACCCCTATACCACACATATATAACATTTCCTCTTTAACCATTGGTTACATATATTTTAACGCATAAACACTATGTTCCTTTATAAACCATTAACAAAGGAAAACCCCGCAGAACATACCTTTTTGCTTTTATACTGCTTCTACACAGTTATCAAGGTTTCACCTTTATCGCAATCACAATCGATATTGGCTCCTCCGCAGTTTGTTTAACATTGGCTCTATCTCATCTGATATGCAAACAAATAACCTTTCCAAAATACATAGGAAAACACCAGAAAAAAAGGAAATCCTGCTTTCGAACCCTTGGGCCGAACTTCAAATTTTGTAAGCCTTTGTTCACAAATATCGTTGGGTCTGCTCCTTCCTAGCCTTCCTTCAGCACTGCGTTGTTCCTTTGCTGATCTTCGATCTCCGATTGGCCTATCGGCGATATCGCAATGTCACATATCGGCCCTTCATTATTCCACTGTCACTTTCATTCACCCTTGTCCGATCTAATCAACAACTAGCATGTTAATTCTCCACCGTTGATCTACATTTAGTAGATCCAACGGTTCATTATGATTTCAAGTAGCCAAAAAGTATGGGGTTTAACCGCCCAATAAAGTGGTTTCCCCTCACTCCTCCACTATTATGTATCCTCTAATTAGTGGAATCGAAGCCAAATGGTAAAAACTGCTTACAGCTTTCCTTCCGCCCAAAATCCACTTAAGGTTATAAACCCACCTTCCTTCATTAAAGTTCGTTGATGTGATATTTCAACATTACCTCATGTGAAATGATCTGGACCGTTGATCTATAAGATCCAATCGTTGTTGTTTACTAACACTTCACTTCTCTGCAATTCCTTTTTACTTAGAATTTACGCTAATTCTTCAGTATTTTCTCCAGGGTCGGGGTTTTTTTCTTCAGGGTTTTGCTTTTTGCCTCCACTGCTCAAATTACTATGAACTTAACTCCTCCACGAATTCTCACTCAGCTCCTTCTCTCCAGAGCTTCACTCTATTTCTTCAATTGGATTCTAAGACCCATGATGATTCCTATGAATCATTCTCTCCCTCTGCGCATTCTATAGAACTCTACCTACAACCTCTGTCACAGAACCTATGAATTCATAGTTTACATGTAATTCAATCATTCAATAGTCATTCACACACTTACACAATTCTGAATGAACCTATATATATATATATATATATGAACAACTGATTACAATCGAGACTTCTCTGTCTCTCACAGGCCCATTCTTCTATATCGTGGCCTCTCATTGCACTCTGCCCATAGGCTTACATTTATATTAGAAAGGTTTATTGAACTAATCCTGGTTCGACTCCTAAATCTAATGAACTGACTCCTAAATCCTCTATCCTCTATGTCCACTTCTAATCTCCATTTAATTCCTAAGAGCTCTCCTTAGTTCCCCGAATCATGGAACTTCTTTAAGTGTCCTAATTGAATTTAGACTCTTTTGTCATTATTGCCCACTCATGTTCTCATTTATTTGAGAGCATTTACAAACATCTCACATTATCTAATTAAATCACTTAAAAGCCTAAATATAACATTAACTTGAGACTTAGGAAACTAATTTCCCTAAAACACATTACCCCGCTATGTCTACTTCATCACAATGGTTTTCTCTTGGCTTGAATGCTCCTGCATCAGGGCATAATAATAACAATAGTGGGCTTCTATGGGGCACAATAATAACAATATGGGGACTACATGGGCACAAAAATATAATGAGGGGGTTGTTGTAATAACAATAAAGGGTTACACTAGTAGTATAGGGACCTAACAAGCTAAGAGTGGTGCTTGGCACATTGCCTCTTTAAGATGTTCAAAGGCCTTTGTTGCTTCTGGAGTCCATGAAAACGCATCTTTCCTCAATAATGTTGTTAGAGGTTCTTATATTCTCACATAATTTTTAACAAGCTTGAAATAATACCCTGTCAACCCAATAAATCCTCGTAGATGCTTTATGGATGTGGGGATTTTCCATTCCTTAATGGTTTTAATTTTGCTAGGGTCTACCTTAACACCTTCATGAGATAAAATATGACCCAGATATTTCCCCACTCTTGTACTCTGAAAGAAACATTTGGAGATTTTTTGCATATATTGTTTTCTCCTTCCAATAGTTTGAGAACCCTGTCACTAATGTTTGAACATGAATCCTTAACAAGAACTTGATGTATATTAAAGCTATATCATCAAAAATTACAACACATAATTTCCTAAGGAAGGTTTGAAAATGGAATTCATCAAACCTTGAAATGTAGAAGGTGCACTGGTAAGGCCAAAAGGCATAACCAAAAATTCATAATGACCCTCATGAGTTCTAAATGTTGTTTTCAGAATGTCTTCAGTCTTCATTCTGATTTTATGATATCCTAAATGAAGATCTGAATTGGTGAAGTAAATTGATCCATGCAATTCATCCAATAATTCATCAATGACAGGAATGGGAAATTTATCTTTAATAGTGAGCTTGTTGAGCTTCCTATAATCTGGACACATGCGCCATGATCCATCCTTCTTTTGCACCAATACTACTAGAGCATAGAAAGAACTTTGAGTAGCTTGAATTATACCAACCTCTAGCATTTCTACAACCATACTTTCAATTTCACTCTTTTGGGCATAGGGATATCTGTAAGGTTTTATGTTTGGAGGAACACTTCCTGGAATCAAATGAATAGCATGATCATGATCATGAATAGGTGGGAGGCCTTTGGGAGTCTCAAATACCTTGGAATGATTGTACAAGACTTTTTGGAGATCTAGAGAAATAGATGATTTTGATGTGGGAACCTCTAGCGAACATAATTGTGCAATTACGCCTCATTGCTTTTTCTTTAGAACCTTTGTCATTCCGTTAGTGTTGATTATCTTTCCTAGTTTCCCTACGATACCCCTTAATTCAACTTCCTTTCCTTCCAAACAAAATTTCATGAAAAGTTCTTGAAAATTAAAAGCTATTGTATCCAAGCATTGTAGCCATTGGACACCTAGTACAACATCAGAACCAACCATTGGAATAGAAAGCATTGGGCTATTCAATACATATTCTCTCATGGATAGCTTGATATTATGGCACTTTCTAGAGAAATTTATTATTCCTCCACTTGCAACCATCACTTGACACTCTGGTGCTGGATATAGGAAACAATTAAATTCCTTGGCTATATTACAATGAATAAAATTATGGGTACTACTCGAATCAATCAACACTATTACCTTTTTCTTCTTGATATGTCCTTCTATCTTGATAGTTTGAGGAGTGGTAATTCCAGCCAATGCATTATAAGATATGGTCAGATTAATTTATTCTTTCTCGAGGGTTTGTTCCTAGTGTCCTCTTCTTTTGATGTTTCTTTTTCCTTTTCTTCCTCCTCTTCACAATCTAAGTAAAATAATTTATTCTCAACACATGTATGACCTTTAGTGTATTTTCTATCACAACTGTAACAAAGCCCTTTTGCCCCTTTTTCTTCCAATTTTTGTGGTGTCAACCTTGTAGGTTGTGGAAGGTTAGGGGCAACAACACTTCCATCTTTATAGTTTTGAGTGGTAGGCTTCCTGGTTGCCATAATTTTTCTTTCCATTTTTCTTTCCAGCCCGAATGCCTTCTCCAATGAATCAGGTTCGCAAAGGTGAACCTCATGTTGGATGTTATCATTTAAAGTCCCTATGAACACATCAATCCTATGCTCCTTTGAATATATTTTACCCTTATATTCAATTTTTGGAAGTCCTTGGTGTGCTCCATCATTGAACCCTTTTGTTTGAGATTTATCCATTGGCTAAAAAAGGTGTTGATTTTTGTATCCTCATAATGTGCTATCATTTTTTCTGTAAAAATTGCCCAAGTGACAATTTGTTTATGAGATAAAACTCATCGATACCATACAAATTGATTTGGTTCCAAATATAAAGTTGCAATGCGTACCTTTTGTTAGTTTTTCACATTATGGAGATACAAGTATTGCTACATCTATAGTATCCATGTTACGAGATCCTTGCCATCAAACTTCCTCATATCGATCTTTGGAACATGGTGGGTCTTCAATGGAACATGGTGGGTCTTCAATCCAACATTAGATTCTATGAAATCATGATTAACATTTATTTTGTTCTCATCATGAGTTTCCTTTACTACCCTTTCACCATTAGTAAACATTTCTTGTAGCAAATTTGTCAAATATGTCTTCAAATCTTTCATTTGTCCTTCCATCTTAGCCTCCACGTCATTCATCTTAGCTTGCATGCCTTTCTTTAAGCCATCCATCTTAGCTTCCATGCCTTTATTTAAGCCATCCATCTTATCTTCGACGTCATCCATCTTGGCTTCCATGCCTTTCTTTAAACCATCCATCTTAGCTTCCACGTATTTCTCTAAACCATCCATCTTAGCTTCTGTTACTTTTTGTGAGAGTGAATTTTGTTGCACTTGGTCTTGTAATCTTGATATATCATGTTGCATTTCTTCATCTTCTTCATGAGTCATGCTAGATATTTCAGGTTGCTTACTAGGTGTTTCCATTTTTCTTTCTTTGGGGCATCAATTAATGATAATTATGCTTCACTATGCCCTTTGAATTCCTTCAAACTAAATTTTCAAACCAAACTTATACAAAATTTAAAATAAAACTACACACCTTTTTTCACTTTGTAGAAGCTCGATATTGAATCCGATGTATCTTTGAAATTTTGGATCTCCAAGGTTTGAAATTGTGAAGTGTGGTAGCCCTCTGAGTCCTCTTTCCAATGCCACCAATCTGATCAAAATTTGATTCTCCAAGAAAGAGTTATGTACAATCGCCCAAGATGATCTGATTATACACTTGTTTCATTAGAGCGAACTTGTATGAAGTGCCACATGTCACTGTTTCAACCTTCAAACCTGAAAAATATGCACAGAAAACTAGGGTCCGTCCTCTTTCTATAACTTCTCACACAATTTAAATCTAATACTCACAGAGAAAGTTATAGCAATTTTCCCAAGGTCACCTATTTGGGATGTAATTCAGGAGCCTACCAAAACCCTAACTTCCCTAGATCATATCTCCAAAACTATAGTGACACAATATCTCAAATTCAAACACGAGGATCATCAAGCTTTCAACTAAAATGGGTTTTTTTGTTAGCTTCTGAAACGTCACAGAAACAAAGTTATGGAAACAATTCCACGATGACCTGTATGGAGTAGTGAAACCCTAGAATCCAAGCTCTCATACCAAATGTTATGAACTAGCTCACAAAAAGATAAAAAACATAGATCAACGACTTCAAAATAATCCTCTTCGAGGGGATAACCTCATTTACATTAAACAAATGAAAAACTCTTGGATGATACAAATGACTAACCATCCTTTCTACATATAGGAGTCTAAGTGTCACAATATAATCAAAGTCGACATAACAATAATAATATAAGGCCACAACAATAACAATAGCAGGCTTCTATGGGCACACTAATAACAATATGGGGACAATAGGGGCACAATAGGGGCACAATAATAAAAATAATGGCTACAATGACAATAGTAATGGGGGAATCACTAGTATTATAGGGACCTAACATTCTCCATATTTAGCTACATGTTTTTCTTATAATGATTTACCTTCTTACTTCTGCAATTTTCTGAAGTGTTGTCTGAATTTTTGTCAGTTAAATCACACCTTTCATTGTCACATTCTTTAGCTTCTGATCTTAATGATGGTTTCCTTCACTACTGCTAGACATTTCTACTTTGGGTTTCTCAATGGCTACTTGATTTTCTCTTTTTGGATTCAATTTGCTTTCTTGTAATTTTTATTCATGTTTCTTGCAATTGTTTATCTGATCTTTAAACTGATTTTTAGTCTCATCCTTTGTCTTACTCAACTTCTCTGACTGAGTTTTCAGATCAGAAATTTTGTTCTTGAAGGCATGCTTTCTCTCCTCAAGAATATGGAACAATTTCTTCGAATCTCCATTCTCTAAAATGAGCTTCTCAATTTATCTTGCTTGAGGTTTATTTCCAACCTTAAGAGTTACTAGTATCTTAAGCTCTTCATCTTCAAATTCCTGCATTGGATATAAACCTTCCTCACCTCTTGAATAATCAACGAATCAGCTTCTTCAATGAGCCCAAAATCATCATCAGTAAATTGACAAGGAAAATTTCCATGACTAAAAATATTGTTTTCCATATCTTTCACCAGTTTTGTAACATTCTTTGCTTGTTTGCAGCTCTTCTTCTTCTAAGATTTTTTCCTCCTTATTCTTTGCCAAAATCCCACCATCTACCTTCCAGCGATCAAGCTCCAGTGAGAGAATCCTACTTTAATACCAGTTGTTGGAAATGAGCTCACTACTGAGAGGGGGGTGGATCAATAGTGATAGGGTTTATTTAAATTTTTTTTTTTTACCAAAACAAAACAAGAATCAATAACACATGAAACCAACATATAATAAACATATAGAAACATTGTGGACATCATCTAAGCATGCACACAACAGACACAAATGTATCTAGTGCAAAACCCCCTCCAGGGAAAAAAACAACCCATTGTTGTTGTTGCTCAAATCATTTATTTAATTTTGAACATATTTTTACATAGAGGAGCTAGCACCCACTAGTTTGAAGACTATACTACTATGAAATTATGCTAGAAACATCAATTAGAAAGAATATTCTCTCACGACTCTACAAATAACCATTCATTGGAAGCCACCACAACCAATGAGCCTCGCTAAATTCTACTAGACTCTAGAGAAAAACCCTTCCCATAATGATTTGTTTGATAGAAGGACCCCCACCTTACCTACGCATTGTATATCATGGAGCCTCAATTCCTTTAACACCTCCATGTGAACCAGGTTTCATGCATTTTCAAACTAGGCTTTCAAATATGCTCAACATGAGCAACCTAATAACCTCACTAATATGAATCTGAAAATTATAAGCTAATAGACACACCGTTACTCAACACAACTATAGATATGAAATATGTTAGACAAAAAAATATAGCACTCTTCTCAAACTCCCTCACCATCAAATCATAAACTCAATACTCTTACACAAGTATATGCCTAATTATCCCCAATAATCTCCAAACCAATATCAACAACAAATACCATGGTTATGCCAATACCCACGACACCTGTACCATGGTAATATCCAAACCTATACCATGGGAAAATACCATGGTTATGTCAATACCTAGGACACTTGTACTGTGGTAATCTCCAAACCAATACCATGTGCCAACCTGCTCCACAAACATACCAATACCATGGTCATGTCAATACAAAGGACAAATACCAAGGTATTGTTGTACTCATAATCAGTACCAAAATAAAAATCAAGTCTTAATTAAACCTACAACCACATGCAAAAAACATCGAAAACTCAGTTGTAATTGTATTCATAAGATTGCATTTATGCAGTTAAAAGCCTACAATCACACACATAAGACTGACTTCATGTGGTTGGGGAAAAGTATAGGTAAAAACAAAAACTTATCAGCCCATACCACTTTCAACATGCTCCATAATTCTTCCAGCACCTGCACAAATGTCAAATAAGCATATGCATAAACTCTTCAGCCATAGAAACCATACATAACATTTGCACAAAAGTAAGTATGTCACAAGCCAAGCTACTCCACAACCATCATTGATAGGATCCATATAGAAGCCAAAAACAACTACAACTAGTCAAATATATGTATATACAAACAACTAAAACTCATTCTACCATCAGAAACTCATGCTACCATCACACTACTAGGTTGACATCAATGCCAACCAACAACATTGCATTCAACAACTGCACCAACAATTGCATCATCAATGTCAACAATGATTATTTATGTAAATTCCATGTGCCAAATTCACATTGAATATAGAAGAAATTACACATCTCTCATTGACTATAAAATCAAAAAAAAAATTAAAAATAAAAGGCTAAAACATTGATGAACAAAATAAGTGAACATATTAATGAGATAAGTCCATGATCTAGGTGGATGTCAATGGTCACACACCTCTTCATTTGATTCAATGGTTCTTTATTTTCTTGGAAACTTTTTTTTATGATTTTTAGGTTCCAAACACCTGGGGCCATTTTAAGGTCATAAACGATGTTTTCTAGTAATTTGGTGGGAGAAGGTATGTATTAAAGGAGTTGCTATGACATTCCCTAGTCCTGGCCAAAAGTCACAATTCTCATCAGTTCTTTCCAATGAACTACTATGCACCTGAAAATAAGATTATATGCAAAACTTATGCCCCTAAGAAATTGAACTTTCATATAATCACCTTGGGACTTGCAAATATTTTGGTGCTTCATCTTCTAGGGTCAATATTTTTTATCTTTAACATTAATTCTTATGTTGAATATTTTACCTCTTATAATATATTTTGTGAATGAGCATAACAACCATATCTCTCTCTTTAGAGATAAGCCACACCAGTCTAGCCAATTTGTGTTCTACAATATTTTATTGTTTTTTTCATTAATATAAGTTGATTTTTCACTATATTATTGTTCTCTCTACTATATTTATCTTTGTGTGTGTTCCATTTCCTTTCCTTCAATTCATTTCATTCCTTGCACAACCTGGATCAATGTGATGTAGGAGCATTGTCTCAAGTACCAAATTTTATCTATGTTAGCTTAGGGGCTTGCTAGTATTACTAGGAAGTTGGTTTCCTAGGGTCGATTAAATCTATTTTTTATAAGTTATTAATAGGTTTGAATTGTAAGTGTTCTTGAATGTTTGAGAACCTGATTAGATCTAGTCTGGTGAGATTTTGTAGGGATAAGAAATCCTAATTTAGGTGTTAGTTAGAGGTTTGTGGGTTGTTGGGGATATCAAGATCTAGTTGAGGAAAAGGTGGAACTGAATCATAACCAGTTCAAAATCCTAGGTATAGAAGATATATTCAAAGAATGTAATAGAAGAAAGGAAAAAAGGGAGCCACAAGGGCCAGGCAGAGAGGAAAAAAAAGACCCGAGGCACTTGTAAGCCTATGGGCAGCGTAGGATTCTAGGACCGTGTTTGTTTCTCGCAGTCTTGATTTGGATTCTTCGATTTTGATAAAATATGATTATGGGTTTCTTGTAGTTTGATTTGAGTTCGTTGATTTTCACAACATGTGACGTGGGTTTCTTCTGGTCTCTGAATTTGGTAATATATAATGTGGGTCTCTAGAAGATTAATTTGGGTTCTCTAGTTTTTATAGTTTATGAGGAGGGTAGCTTGTAGCTTGATTTGGGATTTCTGAGCTTGATAATCCTAATCTGTATTTTGATTGGCGTTAGGTGGTTTTCTGTTTAAGGATTCATTTGGCGTTTTCTTTTAAACTAATGATGTTGTTAAGGGCCATGAGTATAAAACAACACTGATGTTGGATAGTAGTTACTACATAGTTGAATTCCCTTGAGATCTTTGGATAGTTTTAGGAGATCCGTTCGGTCGATGGCCAAGGTCGTTTTTTTTTCAGTCACTGGCCTCGTGCATCCTATGGTTGGGCTAAACAGGTAGCGGGCCTGTATATTTACAGTATAGAAGACGGGTGCTATATTTTCTCTATAATAGAAAGGATAGCAAGGAGGAGGTATGAAGCGATTAACATTTGGGACCGAGAATTAATGGTTTCAGGTCTCATTGTGTTTGTTGATGTATCTCCAGCGCCATCTTCATATAATATAGGAAGGACCCTGATATTTTGTCTTGTGCTGACATAGGGTTTCCCCAATACCTGTATGACCTTCACTACTTACCAATAACTCATCTTGGTTCCTCTTTTCCAATAACATCGTGATGGAGGCTAGGTTAACAATTTTCCAATTCCTAAGATCTGAAGATCCATCTAGAGTGTGCATATTGGATGCCTGTAGCAGGATAAATGAGGAGGCCTAATTGTCATAAGGCCTGTAACAGCTTACTTAGAGGAGGTCCGAATTGGTACAAAGGTCGTGCAACCTTAAGGTTGCATCTTTTTTGCTATCAGACCAGGAAAATACTTCCTGCGGAAAGGAGTTCTTGTGTGCAAAGAAAGAAAAGTGTGACCAACCAAGGTGACAGAGCTGGTAATCAGAAATACTGGCAGGACAAAAAGACAAACAAGTGTGTTTTGTGTGCAAGGGTTTAAAGGTTGCACTGGGAGAAAGTAGTTCTTGGGAAAAGGCGGAAGCTGACAGTAGGAAGGAGGTAAGATAGCACAGATGAGATGTGATTAATACTCCC
Organism: Pinus taeda; assembly: GCA_000404065.3. NCBI lineage: Eukaryota > Viridiplantae > Streptophyta > Pinopsida > Pinales > Pinaceae > Pinus > Pinus taeda. The sequence continues at coordinate 8,289 of APFE031035889.1, read as the reverse complement.
AAGGAAAAGTTGTAGAGGGAAAATGGCCAAGGACAATAGAGCTCAAAGATAACAAAGATTAAAGATAGCAAAGAAAGCTAAGAATTTCATTCTCAAGGGATATTTTAAATCCGAACACATAGCAAAATAGAGAGGAGAAGAGTTTTACTCTCAAAGAAAGAATTCGCAAACAACAAATAATTTGAGAAAGTCCATGAAAAATGTAGATGGACCATGATCCTACAGGGATCATTAATATATATATATATATATATATAATATATATATAATATATATATATATATATATATATATATATATATATATGATGATGATATTTTGTTTTAACTGAGTTAATAAACTGTGATTGAAGGTTTTCAGTAGCAGGTAAAGGGAAAAGCAAAGAAAAGAAAGCACTCTGAAGTGGCAGTGGACCTGAAGAATCCAACAAGAGATTGGACAAAGATGACAACTGAAGTGTTCTCAAGGGAGAGTGGGAGCTTGCAGAAGCATAGAAGGAGAAAATATGTTGCTCAAGAGAAGGTTCCAAATAGAGGACCATGCTTACCAAAATACTGAGTGAGGAGAGCTTATTGAGGTAATATTTTAGTAAGGAGGACTTGCTATTGCGGAGGCTTGTTGCAGTGGAGTGAGGAGCTCATGAAGAGAAGATGAAGACAAAGATGATGGAAGATCATTGCAGAGGTTCTGAAGAAAGCCGCTATAGAGGAAAGGATGCTAAGACAAAAGGCATGAAGAGGATGAGTCAAGAGGAGCTTGACAACCAACTTGCTGACATGAAAGCAAGATTAGAGATATTGACAGAGCTGCTACAAAAACCAGAAGACCAGAAAAGAGGATGGACCTTTCTACTAAAAGGAAAGAAGGTGATTTGGCACTCATTACAGATGAGGTGGAAGCAAAAGGAGATTACCTTATGGACAAAGGAACTCAAATTCTTTGAGTCAAGGATAAGAATTGAAGATGCTACAAGCAAAATTGTTTGGAGGAAAACGCTTGAAGAAGCAGGCAAAGAAGATTAAGTTATATGCAAGACAGAGGAAGGAATATCTATGGATGATGATGGGGAAGAGGTGAGATTGTATGAGGGTATTGAAAGTTCAGAAGAGAACTTGGATCAGCGTACTGAAATGTTAATAAGAAACCTTGAGGAAAGCTCAAGGAGATATCCTGAAATCGTGACAGGAAGACTAGAAGGAAATTCAGAGAAACAGGTTGAACTAGTGATAGAAGAATTGAAGGAACACTCAACACAACATACTAAAATGTTGTCTGAGACACTGAAGTCTCATATTTGTAGTACTAATTCAAGTGTTAATGTTAATTATGCAGGTGAAAAAGTACAACCAATGAAGATTGTCAAAGACGTTCATGAAGAAGAGACTATGTTATCTTAAAACATAGTAAAAGATCATCATGTTCTCATGATGATAGGCATGACTGAGTCAACCATGGGAGATTTTGAGTTGATCAACCTAAAAAAGATACCTCAAGGAAGAAGACATGAAGCAGAAAATCACCTAGCAAAAGGTGAAAAAAAGGAAGAAGAGTTGACAATGACAAGAATTGAACAACAGGATCAAGGAGAAGAAGAAAGAAGCTCTCATCAAGAAGCTTATGTATGGGAGAAGGAGCTAGAGTTACTGGAGAAATGGATAAAAGCACCAGTACCTAATGAAGACTGCAAGATATCTTCCACGTTTCTTCCTCAATCCTTGTCATAATTGATTGGGAGAGGAATTTGTAGAGACAAATAGATGGCTGGTAGAGGTCGCATGCCACCCCCTTTTGCTAGACACCTTCAAGGCCCAGGCATGGGGCCTTAGATATATGGTCTAGCCATGGGACCTCCTACAAGTCATCATCCTTTGGATATGTTACCACTGCCATAAGTGTTGGAACATAAGCTTACAACACAAACTGAGGAGATTCAAAGGCTTGCAACAGAAAATCAAAGGTTAGCTGCAACATGTTAGCACCTAAATCTACCTCAGGCTGAAGGAAGGAAAAATTTAGGGTAACCACAAACCACGCTCAGTCTGGTAGCTAGCCCTACCAGAACAATAGAGGGTTGTCTCCGAGTCACACTCAGTGAGTTGATGAACGAAAAGGACTGAGATGACTTTCAAATGAACTATTTATCTTAGACTAGTAAGTGGAAATGAAAATAAGGAGTGATTTTTATGAATGCTGTGTTTCTGGGATGTTATGGGACCACTGGACCTCAATGAATAGAGAACTTAACATAAAGGCACAAATTATTTCGTGAGGTAAGGTAGGCAGAAAACATAGAAATTTTAATTTTAAGATGTGGCAGAATGGAGAGATTGATTAAGAAGGTGAAAAGGGCATGGACAACATGAATCATTTTCAACATAAAAATGAACACTGTACATGAAATTTTCCCACAGGTAGAGCAATAGAATTGAATTCTACCTGATCTCATTCGAAAAATTTCACCAGAAATGGATACGAAATGAAACTATGGAACATAACAAAGAAATGGAGAGATTGATTAAGGAGGTGAAAATGGCATGGAAAACATGAATCCTTTTCAACAAAAGAATGAAACACTGCACATGAAATTTTCCCACATGTAGAGCAATAAAATTAAATTCTACCTAATCTCATTTGGAAAATTTCACCAGAAATGAATATGAAATGAAGTATGAAACATAACAAGATACATATGAAACATAAGAGACACACTTGCTACATTGAAAACCACATGAATCTCATGAAACAGAGCCGTTGCCTTTCATTAATTCTCTGTAAAAATATACAGTGCAAAAACAAAGTTTCTTTCCCACAGTCCCCCAAAAGTTACAAGCCAACCAACCAATTTTCTTTGCAGATGGTTAGCATACAATATATAGAATGTGCTATGAAGAGATAGAACGCCCAAGGGTCACAAAATGAAGGTGGAGAGCCAAAACTCAGCTACAGGTGTAACACCACAAACATGACAAACGGCTTGGGTGACCCTTTTCTTTCCTTTGCCACTTGTATAACAGACCATATGGAGTGAAAATATTTATAAAACCGCCGCGCTCCTCTTGTGCATCGCGCTCTTTTCCAGGTGACTTTTGGAAGCCTTTTCAATGTTCAAATTGAGTGTAGGATAGCTCGTTGGAAATCTTGTCCTATCTACTTTCTAACCCCACCAGAATTTGTTGATTTGGACTTCATTTTCCCTGTCAAAAATCAAATCTCCCAAGACTGGTCGAACTGTGCCAAATGAGGCTGCCTCAAGGTAGAGTGCTGTTGCGGTCAACGTTTGAATGCCTTCCTCAACCCAAAATTGAGCTCATGATAGCGCATTGGAAATTTCTATGATTCTACTTTCGAACCCAACCTAAAATTTTTGATTTGGAGTTCATTTTCTCTATCAAAAATCAAATCTCCCAAGACTTATTGAACTGTGCCAAATGAGGTTGCCTAAAGGCAGAGTGCTGTTACAATCAACTTTTTAATGCCTTTCTCAAGTCCAAATTGAGCTCATGATAGCACATTGGAAAGCTACTTGTCTCTATTTATCATTTGGATCATCAATAAAGTCATTTGGCCGACCGAGCTAGGAGCAAACTTGATTTTCCCGAGGTCGCTCCAGAGGTGCATCAATTCTCCCTAGGCAATTGTATTTTTGACATTCTTTAGAACCATGAAACCTGTGTAAAAAGTGAAGGAGGTTTTTCTTACCTGGTCTATTGGTGACAAAAACCTTTCACGGTTTTCCAAATTCATCTTCCATTGCTCAGAAACATCATTTGAGTGAAACATATCCCAATGTGTGGGACAAGGGATTTGCTGAAATGAAGCAAAATGAAGGGGATAGGGAGCTTCTAAATTCTTGAGGAAATTTTGTGAAGTATGGAGGGATGTTAGGAAGTAGGGGAAAGTGGAATCTCAGAAATTGAGTGATGGGAAGGGGTCCAAAAAGGAAAAACACAGGCCCAACCATAGAAAATTGCCAGGTTGTAGCAAGAAACTAGGGTTTGTGCGAAAATGAGGAATTTGGGGGATCTCAGTGATGGGAAGTGTTTGATAAGGTATTTTATGGATAGGGAAAGGTGTATGAACATCATGATACAAGCTTTTCTGATGATTTGACCATCCAAGAGAAATTAGCTTCAAAACCCTAAGAGAGGGAAATGAACCTTTCATAAGCGCAACAGAAGTATGAACAAGGTGTGAAATGACCCAATGGAACTGGACATGATGATGAAAACCCTCTGAATGATGGTAGACTCATCTGAATGGTGACATGGACTGACATTTGGACAACTTTGGAAGGAGTGAAAGCAAACCCTAGATCTAATGCCTAGTGACCAAATTTTACTTGAAGACACACTGAAATGACAAAATTTGACCTTGACACCTTAAAATCAATAGTGTAAGAGCATGTTTGATCACTAGATGAAGGCTACAAAGACTGACACTAACATTGGCTCCAATGGGGGATGGTAGCTTCTTTGAGGTGCCAAGAACAACAGATCTCTGGAAGAGCTAGACAGTGCCTTTTGTCCATTGGGCTATGAAGTCCATTATTCCGAAAAACCAACATGACTCAATTTATTGACTAAAACTTGACTCAAACTGACTCAATGCAAAATGAAATGACTCATGACTAACTTAACTAAAACAAAGAGCTGACCAAACTTATTCAATGGCAGCAGTCCATCAAGATATCGAAATCATGATGGCGACCACCCGCGTACTGATGCCATATGTACAATCATGTGTAATATGTCTTCCAATGTAACCATTCAAGTAGATGCCTCCTTGATTGATTCTCCTGATCAGATATTCTGGTCAACAACAGATACTGGTAACTGGGCATCCAAAAACATAATTGGCCATGATCTCCTTCATCACTGAATACTGCAATAATGACCTTCATTGTTGTCTGCAACAAATCTGCCATTGGATCATGAAAAACATGAAGATTTACCTCCTGCTGAGGAAACAAGATGTCTTTCTCTTTTGATTCTGATCTTCCTTCATAATGTACTTCAGAAGAAGTGTGGTCTTGGTCCTCAAAAAATTCTGAACAAATAGATGAGTAGATCTCTTCTTGGAAAAACATTTCAAAACATGAAACATATGAAGAAGAATATGAATGGAAATCCTGAATGTTTTGATCTTCTATTATCTGAATATATTTTGAATCATTTTCACATGATATGATAGCCAAATTATCATGTTCTTCATTACCTTCATCAATCATGGGAAAAGCAACTTCAGATGATTCTTGAAACCCAACACTAACATTTTTATCATCTACCATAAATTCATCCAGAGAAAGCTTTTCACTTACTTGACTGCAGATCTCATCTTGTTGTTTATGAACTAACTGGATTACCTCTTCATGAAGGCTTTTTTCTGATGACATGAGAACATTTGGACCCAAAACTTTGTCTTCTTCTATGGACCAATCTGAAACAACACTTTTTCTTTCATCACTTTCAGCCATATGGACATCTTCAACCTGCTGATCTATAAGGATGTTAACTGGACTGTCATCCTTTTCAAAAGAGGAAGAAGTTTCACCAACACTTTCTTGACCATGTGTGCACTACAAATCTGCTTTAGCTTGAGCTAGAACATGACCGTGCAAGAGTTGATCTATCTCATCTTTAGACAAAGGAGATAAGACCTTTTGTTTCCTTTTGCTCAAACAGTGATTGTCTTCAATGTTTTCAAGCGAAGGAGTATATAAATTTTCCTCATACTGCTGATCCATTTCATGTAATTCATGTTGACTGTCAAGATGCAACACTCCTTCATCTTCCACCTGTTGAAAAGTGTGCAACAAGAAATTCTTGTTGAGAATGCAACAAGATGATGGAGCTTAGTGGAAAGGAGTCGCCTTCACTAAGTGGGCCCGCAGGCTATTCTTGGCGCAAGTCTATTTTTAGACTATGTCTATTTTTAGACATATGGATCATGTCTATGGATTGCAGGTTGTTGTTTATGGATAATTGATCAAGTTGGGAAAAATAGATGGACTTCTATTTTTAGATCACAGCGGAGTGACTGCTCAGTCTAAATATAGAACAGTCAAATATTATTAGCTCATAATAATATTTAGACTATAAACTTTGTCTTATTCTCTTGGAGCACTTCAGGATGAGCTACGGATGTGGTACATGCAGATCCCAGAAGGAAATACGTGGTTACCTATGGGATGACTAATATTTGCATGCAGGACTTCAGTTAGAACTCAAGTGAGTTGAGTTTAGTGGACTGGAGGTGCAGTTGATGGAGTTGTGTTCAGTTTAGCTTTGTTAAACTGGTTGTATTTAGTCTAACTGGCGAATAGACTAGAGATGAGTTGGGTGAATTAGTTATTAATTAATTCACAAGTTATTAACTCATAATACAACTAATGAATACATCAGTTAACTCAGTTGCATGTCAGTGCATGTTCAGTTCAGCAGGGACAGGTGTTAGAGAATCGGATTGCTATCAGTTGTGACTATAGTTATGCACCAGATCTTTCACAATCAAAGGATTGAGTATGCCAATGAGTTTTCCCACATTGTAGCTTGTCCTCACGTGATTTAGCCAAGGAAATACGTGGTTGCCTTGGAATCATCATCAGTTCTCATGCAGGTATTGAGCAGCGGAGGCAGGCAAGCAGCGGAGGAGATTTGAGCCAGTGATTGATTCAGATCTGAGTTGTATTGTGTGTAACAGAGGTGGAGATACTTGTGAGAAGTATTATGCTGTGTAATGTTACATGACTCAATCATTAATATACAGATAGTTGGGGTTTTTAGCGAGATGCTTTCCCCGGGATACATACTGTGTTAATGTGTGAATGCTCTTGATGTTTTTATTGTTATTGATGCTGCTATATTGATGATCAACGTAGAGGAGCTTATGTATTGTGTATGTTTTCCGCAATAGTACATGATCAGGATAATCTCTGTTGAATATGTGTTAAATTATTCAAAATTTCTACATGGTATCAGAGCTGGTTGATTTCTAGAAGAGATTTCTACAGGATATCAAAGCGAGGATTGATCATCAGATCTATTATTCAGGAAGTGACTACGTTTTATTTCTTCAGGCAGAGTCTGTAATCGGGCCAGGTAGCCTCTGATTCATCCTTCTTTTGGAAGGTGAGATATCCCGTGAATGCCCATACAGTCGATCTCTGTACAAGAAATACTTCGTTCTCACGAATTTTAGATCGGAAGCAGTTGAGTTTTTTGAGCTGGTGGAATGGCGCTCAAGGATAAAACTCATAAACATTAAGTGTGAGAATGGAGACAGTATGCCCCAGTATCTCACGAAGTTCACCCAATGCCAGGATGAGCTGGGAAGTGTGGGGGTGACTGTCGATGATGAGGATGGTGAGTCTAACACTCCTTGGCCTTCCTAAGAGCTGGCATAGCTACCGGGACTCGGTGAATGGAAGGGAGAAAATTGCCAAATTGGGAACGGCTATGGTCGGATTTGATGCAGGAGGAGATCAGACGAAGCACCAGAGACAGTTCTTCATCTATGCATGATGAGGAGAACTATGCCTTAGCGAGTAAGGCGAAGAAGGGGAAGGGTAAGGTTTCTCTTTACGAATCCAGTTCTTCCAATGATGGGAAGAAGGTTGACAAGTCAAAGGTGAAATGCTTTCGTTGTCATGAGTTGGGCCATTATGCTACTAATTGCCCAAAGAAGAAGTCCAAGAAGGGATCCGAGGAAGGATCTGAAGGTGAGGCACTTGCTTCACAGTTTGAGTTGGATTTCACACTCTTCGCATGCATGGTTTCATCCATGATGGGAAGTGGTTGGTTTATCGACAGTGGAGCTTCTTTCCACATGACCGGTGACAAACGTTTGTTCAGTACTTTAGAGGAGAAAGATCTCCAGATACTCATAGGGATGGGTAATGATGAGAAGTATAGTGTCTCAGGTGTAGGCACGGTTATTTTTCCGAGGGAGCATGGAGCTCACCTTACCTTGACCGATGTCAAGTATGTACCAGGACTGAAGAGAAACTTGGTGTCAATCACGATGCTAGAAGACAGAGGCTATGATGTAGTCTTCAGAGACGGAAAGGTTTTCCTTAGACACATCATCACTAGACAAGTGAAGAAGATTGGTTCATGAGTCAAGAACCTGTATGCTCCTGAGGTTCAAGATGCATGCAAAGCCTTGAGCAGCAAGGCAACTGATGGAGACTTGATGGTTGAGAAGGAGGGTATATTACCTCTCAACATGCAGAGCCAGAAGAAGTCTCAGACAATTGTGGAGGAGCCACGATTGGTGCAGCAGCTTCAGGAG